>JAWDGP010001865.1:0-105000 GCA_033675545.1 Elysia crispata
GACAATGTACCGCGCTTATCTTGAAGAAACCCTCTTAGTGCGACAATAGTTGTTATTCTTGACGACAATGTACCGCGCTTATCTTGAAGAAACCCTCTTAGTGCAGGACTAGTTATTATTCTCGACCGATAATACTCTCTCTTATGCGTTTTATCCTTTCATTTTTCTTCTTCTTTTCTCTCTCTATCTCTGTCTTTTTCGCTATCTGTCTTTCTCTTTGTCTATGTCTATTTCTCTCTTTTTCTCTTTCTATATCTCTCTCTCTTTCTCTCTTGTTATCTATAGCTCTTAATCTATATATATCTTTCTATTTCATTCACTCCTACTCTAATCTCCCTCACTTCAAATTGATCTGTCTCTCTCTATCCCTCTTTTTCTTAAATTTCTATTTCTTCCTTTTTTGTTCCCATACACATACATTTTGTTTCCCTTTCTTTGTTTTCTTTCTTTCTCTGACTCTGTCTCTGTCTGTCTGTCTGTCTGTCTGTCTGTCTGTCTCTCTCTGTCTGTCTCTCTGTCTGTCTCTCTCTCTCTCTCTCTCTCTCTCTCTCTCTCTCTCTCTCTCTCTCTCTCTCTCTCTCTCTTGAACTTCAAAATCAAGAGTTAATACCCAACCGAGCCTGTCTCCCTTCACCACCCGTCGCCAGCTGTGGGGAGCCTGCTTGACAATGTGGTTGACGCTCTCGCCATTGATGTGAAGAGTTTGGAGCCGAACAAAACCCAGCTGGGCAAGGATAACGGGTTGAGCCCGCACGAGCAGGACTACTTCGCCACCATGCTCGCCAAAAGGCGCAGGTTCAAAGTCCAGTCTCGGATTGATAAAGTAGGTTGACTTTGATTTTGCATTTTTTAAATTCTAACCAAGACGTTTATCTTCTGATAATTCTTATTTGATACGAAAAGTGTTTTTTAAGTATATGAAACTATATGGAACGTTCTGAAATAAACTCTTCGTTTTAGAATTTTATTTTTATTTTTCGTCTCACTTAACCATTCGCAAAGAAAATACAGATACCATCATTGGGTTAATGTTCAATTAACTTTGTTTTTGTTTTTTTTTCTTTATTTTTGTTAGTTGATATATTGTCATCTAAACTATCATTAATACTGTCCTTTTTATCAGTTCGTGTTGAGTCATGCCAAATGTTATTTATATTTAAATCACGATTTCTTTACGTTAAGGTTGAGGTAGTTTGTATTATTTTGGAGACAGCGTATCATCGTGAAAATAGTGTATAGCTCGCATAAAGATGGAAGGAATGTTGGCTTCTGGTAATAGGCTGTGTCAAATTACAGGTGGCTTCATAAAGATGCAATTGATTTATTATTCTTAAGCACTTTCAATTTTCCGAGTTCATTTTATTACATGCAATTTCCTTGCATGATCCTGTCGCAAATAGACATTTTTTTTTACCGAAAAGAAATTTGAAATGAAAAATATACATATATATATATATTAACTTTTGATTTAACTAATACAATATTTGTTGTAGGCGCCGAAAGTGATAGAAAACATGAGACGGGCCTGGGGCAGCACGTTCAGGGTCTCCAAGCGACTGCGCAACTCCAGAGGCCGGTTCAGGATGAAGAAGAAAAGCTTCAGCATGGTTTCCCAGAGCACCACCCTGAAGGACATCCTGGACAAAGCAAACGGCGGGGATGGCGAGACCCTGGAGGACATGAGCGGCTTCTCGGTGGACGATGTGGACGTTGGTGACGCGTACCAGCCGGTAGCTGTGCAGGTTAGAATCGGGGATGGTCGCGGAGTTAGTCTTCGTCCTTTCTCTCTCTCTCTCTCTGTCTATATGTCTGCCTGTCTCTGTATGTCTCTCTCTCTCTCTGTCTCTCTCTATCTCTCTGTCTCTTTCTGTCTCTCTGTCCCTCGCTCTCTGTCTGTCTGTCTGTCTGTCTGTCTCTCCTTTCTCTGTCTGTCTGTCTGTCTGTCTCTCTGTCTTTCTCTGTCTCTCGCTCTCTGTCTGTCTGTCTGTCTGTCTGTCTGTCTCTCTGTCTTTCTCTGTCTCTCGCTCTGTCTCTCTCTCCTTTCTCTGTTTGTCTGTCTATCTGTCTCTCTCTCCTTTCTCTCTGTCTGTCTGTCTGTCTGTCTGTCTCTCTCTCTCTCTCTCTCTCTCTCTCTCTCTCTCTCTCTCTCTCTCTCTCTCTCTCTCTTTCTCTCTCTCTCTCTCTCTTTTTCTCGCTCTCTCTCTTGCGCTCTCGTTCTCTCCGTCTCTTTTTCACCTCCCCCACTAACTCGCTTTTGCTCTCTCCCTCTCTTTCTCACCTCCCCCACTCACTCTCTCTGTTCTCTCTCTCTCTCCTTTCCTTCTTCCTTCTTTCTCGAAATATATTCCTATGTCTTTCAATTTTTCTTTCTTTCTTATATCTTAAGACTTTAACTTTGATCTATGACCCATCATTCCTCTCAGCTAAACCATATTATTTTACCGTCAAGTTTATCATCATGTTAAACATCAGTTCAAGCGATCATAACTTAAGGTTTTCTAGGTGTTTTTCGCACTGCCTTTCCACATTTTAAAACTTCTCATCTATGAAAGAAGCGTACGAGTATCATCAGTCTCGAGAACATTTTTTTTATAATACAAGAAAGAATACATTAGACACTTATCATTTTCCTTCCCTTTTTCATTGCTGACGGTTGGCAGTAGGTACACACAATCATCACAGCTTCCCTTTTGCGGTGAAGAAAAAGTGAAACAGAAGGATGTTGGTTTTAACAATCATTTTTATATACATGATCAGTTCAAACCGAACGATATCACTTGGCTCTTGGTTAAGCAGTCTAAAAATTTATAAATCTTCTTCAATAACTCATCCAGAAGATGATGGTGTCACGATTCGGACCCAACACTGCTAATGTATGATTCTAACCCATACCTAGCATTTTACTCATGATTTTTTTTTAATAAAATAGTATAGACAGAAAAAGTCTTCATTTATTCTTTCTTTGCGAAGAAAGAAGCCGGGTAGTGCAAAGCTAAAAGGATGACGATCTAAACTCAATTTTCCACTTCACGATAAATAGGAATCTGAGGGTAGAGATTTTCAAACCCTTCCTTCTCTCAAACTTAACCGGCCCTCCTAGAGTTTCTAAAGAAAACAGCTATAGTAAAAGAAAAACCCTGAAGATCTTGATGGAGTTTATTTGAACAACAAAAGCTGTTTATTATTGTAATAGCCAACCTCTCGGTGATTTCGGTTTGCCCAAAGACCTTGACCTCTCCTTACCTCACAATGTCCAGGTGGTGAAGACAAAGAACCCGTTCATCCACGGGGAGCATTCCAAGTTCATCACGTCTGATGTGGTGGTGGCCTCCGTGGCTTCAGACACCGGCACCAAGCTGAACATGAAGCAGCCCAAGGTGGAGCACGACACGGGCGTCAACTGTACCGTCCAGGAGGACCAGCTGGTGGAGATTCAACCCCGCTTCATAGACGGCGACGCTTCCAAACTCTTCTACCACTCGTTTGAATTTCCGTGAGCTGATCAAAGGGAGAAAATCCTTTCATTATCTCACCCTCTATAATTTACATACTGCAGCGCTCTATCTTTTATTTTAAGATGACTTTTTCTCTGCTTTTGTATCTGTCTTTCTAGTATTCATTTGTTTTTTTGTTTTTTTCATGTCTGTTTTTTGTAACTTTATTTTTCTGTTACGCTACACTCCTTCCACCCTCCCTCCCATTTACAATATCCGCTACATCGTCTATCAATCCGCACTATAGCACGCCTGTTTTAATGAGAATAACATTTTTATATGAAGTTCTATCTACTCCTGTCACCTGCCACGCAAATAATAATCTCATACAGTTTAGCAAAGACAATATACATTATTTGTTATTATCAAAATATGACGATTCTCCTTAATAACAACCTTTTTGGACATTGAGGTTACCTTTCTTCTAAACAAATAGATGATACAGTCATCTTTAGCTTTTTATGTCTTGCCAATCTGTCCATGCCTTGAAAAGGAAGAAAGATAGTGAGTGTGAAGACTGAGGTGAGTGAATAGTACTTACTTGTCTTTGTAGACTTAGGGAATTGATATAAAAAAAATAAATAGAACTAGGCGTGTAAACATAGGCAGACACAAAACAGGATAAAGAGGCACAGAGTGAGAGTAGGCGAGTAAGAGAAAATTATATTAAAAAAAAATGTGATATAATGAGCATTGATGGAATACAATGGTAAAGTTGCTCTTTGGAAATCCGATACAGACCATTACCTTACTGGAAAAAAAAAACTATTACCCTCATCACTTCTCCACAGAAGCACTGATCTAAAACTCGCGAATGTGCATTATATGACTTTATTGATCTTGAAGGAGATCAAAGAAATAAATCTCGCCTATCGAGTGCCCACTGAGCAGGTCACGGTATGAAGCTGCTTCGTTAATTCATGCGATCGTTCCTTTCTGTTACTTCAAGTGTCCTCAAAGCTCACTTCTTTCTAGTTCTGCTCATCTTGTTTCCCTCTGGTCTATTGCCCTGGAGTTCACGGTAAATCGGAACCTCGGGGAAGGTCGAGTATGAGGGACTGGCCCTGTGAGGGAATCAGTTTCTAGAAACTTGATCCATTTTTTTTCCTGTGTCCACTGTCCCCAGTGACGCCAACGCGAGGGCTTGTATCATGATCAGAGCGACAACCCCTCACCTGTTCTACCGCCTGTATGTGAAGATCGGGTCTCAACCAACCGACCTCAACTACGATTACAGGTGGGTGTGTCGGCTGGCACAGGCTAAAACAGTATCGTTTTATACAGAAACTCTTCTCTCAGTAGCTGCTTTTATTGGCATTATGAGGAGTGAAACATTGTCAGAATCAGGAAGAGCCTGACGCCATGACAATGCCAACATACGAGTGAAACAATCTAGTAATTACAATCCTGTCTTTGAAAGAGCGCTAATGGTTGTTAATGATATCATTTTAAAATAAAACCATGAAAATTATTTGAGACTTTTTTTTACCTTTTTGAGCAATTTTAAGGGCAGCATTTAAAAGAAATCAGGATAGTTCAAGGTTATATCGGCAGAACTTTTCACAAAGTTAGAGCCTTGGTAACTTTGCTTTCTAACGGGCTTACTCAATTTGATTGTATTTTTTTTTTCACAGAAATATATAGGGTTGCGGTGATATCAATTTTTGACATCTTCAATGATAAAAATTTCGGCATTTCATTCATGGAGCTCAGCTTCAAACTTATATCTAAGCTGCTCGCAATACCTCATAAATTTGTTTATCTATGTTAGGAAGGTTGAAAAAAACATGTCACAAACAATCAAATTATGAAATGTGAGGTAAAACAAATGGGCCTGTAACATAGTTTCCACAAGTTTTCGTTGTCGCATCGCTGCAAAGATGTGAAAACTAAATCATGTGCAGTTTTGTTCATTATTTTTTGTAATTTCAGAACGACCATCAAATATGCTGACATGGGTCCCTGCTCTGAGGTGTGTCTGGAGGAGGGGACCCTGACCACAACTGGTCAAGCTTTTATTGGACTTAGGCCTTTGGAAGGTACATACAAGTTGCCAATAAAAACCTTAAGATGGCGCATTGCTTGGTTGTGTCTATGTGAGTTTAGCGGTTTCCTCTTGTATCATTATTGCTGTAAGCTAAAGCCATGGTGAACATAATTCAGATTCTGGCCGCTAAGAGAGGGAGCATAGTGTTTCAGACCATGGTGGAGTTTGGGTGAGGAATAACGTAAGGTTATATAGTCATATCGTTTCTTTGTGGATATGATAAGATATAAATATCCATAATAATATAAAGTGTCGGTGTAGTAAAATGATGCAATAAATTCAATTTTTTTTTGTATTTTTAAAGTGCTATAACAGAAAAAGGCTTTATTGAACTTTCACCGTTATTTCGTAACAGATAGTCATTACCAGTAACTTTGTTTATTATTTTGGAGTTCTTTACAACATTGACAAACATTTCTAAACTGAATTTTTTGCGAGAGCAAAAATAGAACGGAAAAAAATATATATTGATTTTGTCAAGGCGACTGTTTAAAACAAACAGGTATGATCTCTGAATAATATTGTTTGCGTAGAGTGCAGAAATGAAAAAAAAGACCTTTTAATTGGTAATAAAATTGCTAAGAAGTGCAGTGAAATAAACATACTATTATAATCACCTTTTTAAGAATGAAGGAATTTTCAAAGTATCAAAGCTGTTCGAAATCACTGATCTAGTTTTTAAGCTTGTAAAAACAACGTTTAAGTCTAATGCAAAATGTAAGGAATTGAAGACAGGTGTTTTTGTACAGCAGTCGTAAACACCATCATTATTTTTATTGAATAAAAAAATCTATTGCTTTATGGTGGAGTTTTCTCTGGCAAAATCGCATAATCCTTTCATTGAAAGATATACACAGATTAAAACTACAAAAAATATACACTGCATATCCTTTATCGTACCTACAATATGCACATTGTGTAATAGGTGATAAAACTGAAGATAAAATATCAGATTTTTCTTGTTGCTTACTTTTTTATTACTTTTATTTAGGGGAAATAAATTCGATTTAAAAGCGTTTTCGAAGGTAGTTTAAAGGTAATAGAGTGCCAAATAATCTTTTGACATTTATGACCTGAGTTTACTACTTTTGTTTGGTTTCATTAAGAACTCAATGATATAATAATAAATGATTTTCTGAAATCACACAGTGTCCCTTTAGTTATAAGGAAACAGGAAAAAAAAAATAAAAAATAGATACTTTGTTCTGTTTTTTCTGTGCTAGTGATTATTATGTAATATATATATATATATATAAGGAGCATCAAAATCGTGGTAGGGGCATTATTGAAATGATTCTATTTTAACTGAAGACTATTCTAGTTATAAAAATATAGAGACTACAATTTGTGTAAGAGTTTTGAATTGCAACTCACAACATACATTCTATCTTTCCAGATGAAATATCTGTGTCCAGGAGGAAGAGAGAAGGTAGGTGTATTGAACAGAAAAAAAAATTGTTAAGTCCATTTTGACAAAAATTCGTGTAGCATAATGTTTGCTCGGATAGAAGAATCTAGGAAAAGGACACGAGCTATAAAAACTTCAGAGAAAGTCCAGAGCATCTTTCTTATACAATGCTTAATCCTAGCATCATGTACTGCAATGTGTTAGTTTGACGCCTCACATTTCACCCTCATCCATCAGGTCAAAGCCAACATACTGTCAGCCAGAGGATGAACACATCTGATATTAGAAAGCTAGTTCTAAATCTAAATACAAAGCAACATGATAAAATATCGATCATATTCATCTCACCTTGGATATTTCTGTACTTCTCTAGATGTAGAAAAACTTGCATCGTGCGAGGATATGGCGAATTGGGTTTAAAAGATCCATGTTCTGGTACCACCTTGACTGTCCATTATGAATTTTAAAGATGTCTAAGTAATCCCACTCCCTCGTGATGTCCCGTTGTTTCAGCGTCGCCTGTGATTGACCCTCTTGTTGCTCCGTATCTGTTCGGGATGACATCTGTGGCTTGCTACACCTGGGATGATGTTCAGGTTGACTGGCTGGCCAGTAGATGCAGGGTAAAACAGCAACCATAATGATAACTGTGTTGATGATGGGAAAGATAATTGTGTTGATGTGATGATTATAAATACAATTAAAAGCATAGTTATAAGAGAGGGATGGTGGAAGAAGCGAAAGAGGGAGCTAGCGGTTAGGTGTGTGTGTGTGAGGGAGTATGTGAAAGAGGTAGATTATCAATGATATGGGAGTTGAGACGCTTTTATAAGAAGGATATATGAAATCCATCGATCTTTTCACGAAGTGATACAAGTTATCCCAAATATTTTGATAAAACATTGCTTTTATCAAACACTTTTTAGAAAGGATGAATTTGAATATTTACACAGTTTGCATTGTACAACTGCAGCAATTAATATATAGATACAAAAATATGGTATCATTTAAAAGTTCTAAACAATCTGAAAACAAAATGACGTAAGACTAATTCATCTCTGGCCCGCAGCAAATATTTCATTTTCTTTTGAGCTTCAATTTCAGCATGTAAAGCTCAATAAGAGTTAGACTGTCTCAAATATCGCCACTGTTGCTCTCAAGACAGTCTTGTTGTTGATCTGTGGTTCATGTTTAATAATTACCCTAACTAAGCGTTGATGAGATCGCTGGCATCATAACTATTTCCACCTATCTGTCCTCTGGTTCTGTGTGTCGTGACGTGTAGATGAGTCGTGTGAACGGCACGAGCAAGATCCGGTGTGTTTGCGGCCAGGCCACCGAGCTCATCAGCGCTCTCAGCTTCTCGTTCAGCCCGAACACCATCGACTTCAGCACAGTGTTCAGCCAGTTCGACATAAATGCCCAGGGGGCAGTACTGGGCACTCTGCTCACCATTTACCTTCTCTTTATACTCTTGGGTGTGTGGGCACACTATATGGACAGGGCATCCATGATGAATGTAAGACGTTACTTGCATAGTTATGCTTTAAAGTTATGTGATAATTCGAAGTTCAACATGGTTTTACGTCTATACGACTAGCTGGCTTGGTGAACTGGACACACGGAGCGGCTATGATGGATGTAGCACAAGCTGCGCTGAGCGCGGAAAACGCTAATCTAATAACTTATTTTTGGTGGATTTTTAACTGAGTGGCTGGACATAAAAAACCATATCTTTATCAATAATAAAATCTTTCTGGTTTTCATAGGTGTGAGGGCAAGCTACAATGGCGATTGGAAGACATTGATCAACTGGGATATTAATATTTTCTCAATGTTGATATTGAGGACGTGTTTGGTGGACATGATCACTATTAGTGACATGTTTTAAAGATACTCATCCCAGTTCTTTTGCTAACTCTATTGGGTGAAAGGTTACTCTGCTAGGCTTTGATAATGACACTGATTTACAAGGCGTTAAGAGGAGCCATGCGGCTGAGGCGCAGCATTGCTTTAGGATCAGGTTTAATATGTCTTACCAATAACAAGGTATAAATCTAAAATTGTTCTAGCTTCATATACAGTTGCCACAAATATGGTATCTTTATGGCTTTTAAGTTAACGAAAAGTCCTATTTAGTTTCATAGCCACTAAAGTTATGGGAAATATCGATAAAAGATTTCTAAGAGGCTTTTCATTATGTAGATCTACCATAGGAGTCATTTTAAAAATTCTCATTGGGTTGATGTTTGCCAGTGGGGTGTGTTTCCTCTCGTGGACAACTATTCGGTGGACGACTACTACTATCTGATCACGGTACACACTGGACTCAGGAAAGCGGGCGGGACCAAGTCAAAAGTCGGCTTCTGCATCGCTGGGAGTCTGGAGGAGACTGGGGTCCGGGTGTTGTCAGACGGTGTCAGAGAGGTTCGTTGGTTTTAGTTTATTATATATTACACGATGGAACACATCACAGATAGGAAACGATGGTTCAATGAGTCCGGAGGAAGGACAAGGCTTTCTACAATAAATGAATAGAGGAGCAAAGAGGGGTAACGGACAGAACAGCATCAAAGAGAGAGAGAGAGAGAGAGAGAGAGAGAGAGAGAGAGAGAGAGAGAGAGAGAGAGAGAGAGAGAGAGAGAGAGAGAGAGAGAGAGAGGGAGGGAGGAGGGTTCGGCAAGAGGTTGTTGAGGGTAAAAAGCATTTGTATTTTCTAAAAGAAAAACGTTTAAAGCGTGTTCTTTTGTCTCTAATCTTCCTTTGAATTCGTTACTAGCATTTACTTTCGTGGGATATTTGGTCTCCGTCATGTTCCTTATATCATTGTGAATAGACAATGCTTGAATAAGTTAGTTGTGGCTTTTGACGCCGCCTAAATCCTGATAGGCGGTCAGTGAAATAGAACTATCAGTTCCACAAAGCCGCAAAATAGTGGTGGACATGTTGTTTTCATATTGCTTTGTTCTACCTTGGTTAAAGTTTTAAATATTGGATTTTATGCTTTATCTTATGCATTTAATTTTCAGCTGTTACATTTGCATTTGTGTCGAATGATTTTGCGAAAAGAAGATAAGTTGTTTTGCTGAGATATTAGCAACATCGGTGCAAAATGTAATTTTGTCGATAAATAATCTCAAGATCGAAAGGCTCTCTGGATTATACTGGATCCAAGGGCATTTACATTCATTTATTCTTGCAACAGGCCCTGTAACTATTTGGTCAATCCACGCCTTTTTCAGATTTTCGGCGTTTTACAGAAGTGTGTAAAAAGTACATCAAGTTTTGTTGTCAAGCAGTCCACATTTTGGCTATCTGATATTAAGATGTTTAGGAGTTTATTCTGGTAAAACAGTTTTCACTGTATTCACATCTCTGTAAGGATTACTTCTGGCAGTACTTGTTTTGAGAACACTGTAAAACAGCTGACACCAAATTTTTTCCCTCCCAGGGTTTCGGCACAGGTAGTGTGGTTCACCTGGTCATGGCAGTGCCTGGCTATCTTGGCGAGCTGGAAACACTCCGCATCTGGCACGATAACTCCGGCAAGGGAAGCAATGCCTCCTGGTATCTGGACCGTGTGGACGTCATGGACCTGCAGAAGGGACACCTGTACGTGATCTTAGAGACGCTGAAACTTAAAAAGCCGCGTGCGCATGTCTTTGCTTTCTCCTTGGAAAATACTAGCGGGAGATTTAGAGGATGTTAAGCAACAGGCGACTGGTATTTAGATTTCTCTGATTAAGGGCGGTTAACATAATGTTTTAAAAGTCAACTGACGATAACTGTGGCTCATTCAAGAATCTTATAATTCAAAAGGATCAGAGTTTTTTTTATTGTTTACAATCATGATGTTGATCAAGCGTGATTACAAAAATCGATTATAAGTTTGGCTATAGCTGGAGTCCATAAAGAAACAGGGGTGGGCTTCAACGATTCTAAAAGAAACAACAGAAAATTTTTATATGTTTCGACATAGATTTTTGTTCTAAAATTTGAAAAAAAAATTATTTTTACAAAAGAAACTGTGATAGTATGAAGAAAGCTTTGCTAACCAATGTGCAGAAATAATTAATAAATAAATAAAATAAAATAAAATAAAAACTTTTATTGTTAGAATAAAATTATTTAAAATGGCAAAAACCTTTTTTTTAATCTCGTTAAGTTGAAAGATTGTTAAACGGGTAACTATTTTCCAAAATCAAGAACCTTGCATAGTTTCCCTGCTATAGACGCAAATATTTATTCTTGTCATTGGCATTTCGGGGCTTCGGATTTCTGACCATTGTGTATTTGTCATTTCTGTAATGTCTTTGAATTCTTCACGATGCGAGGGAAGAGATAGAGAGAATTTTAAAAACCTTCTATTTCTTTACACCTGTATCTCTTGCAGTTTTTTTTTTTTTTTGTATAGTTTTAGATATTTATATTTTAAATAAATATCGGTTAAGCTAGGGCCTTCGTTTTGAAGAGGTATGTTGGAGACACCCTACCACTTCAAACGACAAGACTATCTCTGGCGCGTTGATAAATCAATTTACTAAAAAATTTACATCTAAGTCTCTTAGCACCAGTTGCAACATGCTCTATCCCAGGTATAACTTCCTATCATGCTCTATCCCAGATATAACTTCCTCTGTGAGGAGTGGCTGACACCAGAGGACGCTGTTGATCGTATCATTCAGCCGTGTGATCCCGCTGACCTTGAGTCCCTCCGCAGTGCTTTCTTCACCAACACTAAACAGAAGGTCACAGAAGATCATCTCTGGCTGTCTGTCTTCCTCAGGCCAGAAAGAAGCAGATTCAGGTAGATTAGAGGGTTTTTATAGCATATTCTGTCAGCCTGATGACATCTATTACCCATTTCAAAAATTAGCAATTCACTCAGCAAGCTTAGATTTATATAAAGTGACTGTTATTATCTCTTTGTAAGATTAAGTGTTTCTGTACACTTTTAATAATGGTGCAGAATTTAAATTCACGCGTAAACATGACCATGATTACACCAAGTATAATTATTCAAGAGTGTTAATAACCAATCGGCAGCATTAAAGTATCACTTAGCTGCCGGAAAAACATTAAAGACATGACTTGTGTGATCCTTTCGTTTTTGACACTTAGAGAGAGCTGTAGTAGGAAAGCTCTCTTATTCTCTCTCTCTCTCTCTCTCTCTCTCTCTCTCTCTCTCTCTCTCTCTCTCTCTCTCTCTCTCTCTCTCTCTCTCTCTCTTTTTCTCTCTTTATCAGTATGCATGTATGCATGCATGATTAACGCAAAACCAAACACAGCTAAGTTCTGTCTTATGTCTACTCCTGCTGAAACCTTCTGGTGGCGGTTGCTGCAGTCGTGTGGAGCGAGTCGGCTGCTGCTTGTGTTTCCTCGCCCTGGCCATGATCACCAGCGCCATGTTCTACCAGGGCTCTGACGACCAGGACAGGAAACAACCGGCCGCTGACCTGGAGATGGGCCCCGTCAAGCTCAGTCTGCAACAGGTCAGCTCAGTCTTTATCAATACAGGCTAGGATTGAAAATCACTTTTCCTTCACAGTCTAGACAGTATTGAAAATCAGACTCTTCCTTCATAGGCAAGGATTGAAAATCAGATTCTTCCTTCATAGACTAGGATTGAAAATCAGACTCTTCCTTCATATACTAGGATTGAAAGTCAGACTTCTCCTTCATTCCAAAAAAACAAAAACAAAAACAAAACAAAAAACAAAAAAAAAACAAGTGTTAGATCATGCAATTTAAAAGATGTGTAAGGAGGAAGTCGATGAATCTCAAAAGAACTTTCATGAATGTTTTATTTTTTTGTATGCTGAGGTGAATAAGTTACGGGCTCATCAAAAAACTGCAGATTGAATTGACAATGATGTGTGCTGGGGCACTGTAGCTTTCCTAAAACAAAAGCTGTAATGAGAGCAAACAATGATCCCTCAGAGAAGCAGAAAAATGGTCTAAAAATGCTTTGTTCGCAAAATACTTCAGTTTAGTATCATTACTTCATACAATAGTAACATGCACTTTTCCTTTTTCACGACTTCAGGATGTTCCTAGCTTTTCTTCCCGAAATTCTTTTATAATTTTATTTCGTACATATTTGCTGCGCGTTCTTCTTTTCCCGTCAGTAGATGTACTATTCTGTGGTGTCAGCTGTTATCGCCTCGATCCCGCTGGTCCTCATCATCTACCTGTTCCGGAAGTCCAGACTCAACACTGAACATGGCCGATATTTGTGCTGTGGGAAGCAAAAGAGCAGAAACTTAGAGGAGAGAAAAGGGAGCGTTCAGATCTGGGAGGACTGGGAGGAAGAGCTAAGGGAGTACGGTATATCGACCAAAGAGGACGACAACGAAAGTCAAGGTAGCTGCAAGTAACAGGCGATTGTTTAAACAAACAAAGTTTTCTTCTTCTTCTTCTTCTTCTTCTTCTTCTTCTTCTTCTTCTTCTTCTTCTTCTTCTTCTTCTTCTTCTTCTTCTTCTTCTTCTTCTTCTTCTTCTTCTTCTTCTTCTTCGTCTTCTTCTTCTTCTTCTTCTTCTTCTTCTTCTTCTTCTTCTTCTTCTTCTTCTTCTTCTTCTTCTTCTTCTTCTTCTTCTTTTTCTTCTTCCATAATCTAACTAGCCTATCATCTCTACAGATGGACGAAACAGCAGCACAGAAGACACAAAAGGGTCAAAGAATGGCAGAGACAAGAAAAGTGAGAACAAGCTTAGCTGCTGCGCGCGCCTGCCGTGGATGGCACAGCTTGAGAGACGCCTGGCCGAGTTGGAGAAGATTCTGCTTCTAAAACCTGGTACTGTGAATATTAGGATTTCAGCGGAAAGTGTTCTATCCGGAAAGTTTTTTGCTAATTTCATGTCATACTGTATGGTGATTGGCTCAAAGTTATACAAGGAACAGACACTTGGACAATAATCACTGAGATGTCTTTATCATTAGCCGCGTAGTGTGGGTAAATATTTAGACTCACCATTGAGGTTCACTGAGACGCCATCCGATGGTTCCTGGCAGTTCTTGAACTTGTTTTTTACTCAAACCGAACCATTACATGAAAAAAGCAACATCAAGGGGAAAGGTAGGCATCTAATTAATCCATCAAGTATTTATGAAACGTAAAAGATATTTTGGGAGGGAGACAGACTGTGGCCAACACGACGATTAAGTTTCGTATCTCCTGTGCCTCAAAAAAGTCTACAACACTTCAGTTCACTCACACTTTGTATTCGAATTCTGTTTTGAAGATTCCACAGTGCCGAAAGACACCTGGCCCCGAGTGTGGCGTCACGTGGCCTGGATGCTGGTCGCCGCCACTGTCCTCACCTGCAGCTTCTTCGTCATGCTGTACAGCATGCAGTGGGGGAAGGACGTGAGTGAGGAGTGGCTCTCCTCCTTCGTTCTCTCCTTCCTTCAGTCGCTCTGTGTGGTCGATCCCTTCAAGGTGAGACGTTCACAAAGATTAGACAACAGAATGTGCTTTCAGCTGTCTGTCTCAGTGCTCTGTATACACCCCCTCCCTCCCCTTTCTCCATTTGCAACTGTTTCTCTTTCTCTTTTCCCTCCCATCACTCCCATTTCTGTCTCTTCAATGTTTGTTGTTTATCTCCCTTGATTCCAATTTCTATCTCTTCAATGTTTGTTGTTTATCTCCCTTGACTCCCATTTCTATTTCATCAATGTTTGTTGTTTATCTCCTTTGACTCCAATTTCTATCTCTTCAATGTTTGTTGTTTATCTCCCTTGACTCCCATTTCTCTCTCTTCAATGTTTGTTGTTTATCTCCTTTGACTCCCATTTTCTATCTCTTCAATGTTTGTTGTTTATCTCCCTTGACTCCCATTTCTCTCTTTTCAATACTTGTTGTTTATCTCCTTTGACTCCCATTTTCTATCTCTTCAATGTTTGTTGTTTATCTCCTTTGACTCCCATTTTCTATCTCTTCAATGTTTGTTGTTTATCTCCCTTGACTCCCATTTCTATCGCTTCAATGTTTGTTATTTATCTCCCTTGACTCCCATTTTCTATCTGTTCAATGTTTGTTGTTTATCTCCTTTGACTTCCATTTCTATCTCATCAGTGTTTGTTATTTATCTCCTTTGACTTCCATTTCTATCTCATCAATTTTGTTGTTTATTTCCTTTGACTTCCATTTCTATCTCATCAATGTTTGTTATTTATCTCCCTTGACTCCCATCTCTATCTCATCAATGTTTGTTGTTTATCTCCCTTGACTCCCATTTCTATCGCTTCAATGTTTGCTGTTTATCTCCCTTGACTCCCATTTCTATCTCTTCAATGTTTGTTGTTTATCTCCCTTGACTCCCATTTCTATCTCTTCAATGTTTGTTGTTTATCTCCCTTGACTCCCATTTCTATCTCTTCAATGTTTGTTGTTTATCTCCCTTGACTCCCATTTCTATCTCTTCAATGTTTGTTGTTTATCTCCCTTGACTCCCATTTCTACCTCTTCAAAGTTTGTTGTTAATCTGTCTTAATCCTTTCTCTTTTTCAATGAAATTTTATTAAATGTCTGCTTTGTTCCTCTCATAGTCAGAATTATCCTTTTCAACTCTCTATGTCTCTCTCCCTCTCTCTCTGTCTCTATTTTTCTCTCTCACTCTCTCTCTCTCTATCTTTCTCTTTGGTTCTTTTAGTCGCTACTTGTCGCTCTCTTTCTCTATTTCCTTTTTTCTCTCATTTTCACTTTTTCTTTTATTTCCTTATCTTTTTTTTTCCCTCTGGCCCCTTTGTCACTTTTTTAAAAACCTTTAATTTTTAGGGAGAGGGTTAGGAAAGACAGATAAGTAGGTATGTTTAATAATAATAATAATAATAATAATAATAATAATAATAATAATAATAATAATAATAATAATAATAATAATAATAATAACAACAACAGTAATAATAATAATAATCACAGAAGAGGAAGAAGAAGAAGAAGAAGAAGAAGAAGAAGAAGAAGAAGAAGAAGAAGAAGAAGAAGAAGAAGAAGAAGAAGAAGAAGAAGAAGAAGAAGAAGAAGAAGAAGAAGAAGAAGAAGAAGAAGAAGAAGAAGAATGATAATCGATTCTGCGAGTTTGAGACAGGTTAAACGACTAAGTAAACTTAGATTTGAATAATGACGGTTTTTAGAATTTAAAGTCAAATATTTCTGGTAGATGCGTTACTTCAGAGGAACCTTGGCATATCAGGCTAGCCTCACATAGAGTGTCAGTCAACACATCACGAGCGTGAATGGACACAGGTTACGCCTGTAAACAAAAATGGTTATTATAATTATAACGGCACCCCTCACATAAGCAGTTGCATCACGCCGATACGTGTGGTGACCGCACACACTTCTTTTGGAATCTAAGGCCAGACTCACATAGAAATGACCTTTCACGTGTCACGAGTCACTCTTTACCTGAAACGTTACAAGCCTCACTTTGTCTGATCACGTTCTGCTATTCCCTCACGCCCAGCCAGGCTGAGAACATGGATTCCTCCGATGAAGAGGCATTGTTGGCAATCGTTTTAGAATAAAGAAGGTGGTGAGAGAATTCTAAGACATTCTTTGATATACACATGTAGTGTCCACACTAGAACCAAATTATATTTTTCTCAAACGCACTGGACTTTTTCCATGGCTCTAATCTTAACAAGCCAAAAAGACATAAAGTTTACTATCCGTACCTCTAAGTTCTTGTGCTTGAACTTTATGTTTCGATAAGAAGAATAAAAGTCACTAGCTTTATTTGTCTCCATTTTCAGGTTCTCATTTTTTCCTTCCTGGCATCTCTGTTCCTGAGGAAGGCAAAACTGATCGGCGTGGAGGAACTGAACGTTCGGAATATCTCCGAGATTAACAGGCAGTACGGCATCAAAGAAAGTAAGCTAGCTCTCTTTCTCTCTCTGTCTCTGTCTCTGTCTCTGTCTCTCCCTCTCTTTCTCTCTCTCTCTCACACACACACGCTCTCTCTCTCACACACACACGCTCTCTCTCTCACACATACACGCTCTCTCTCACACACATACACGCTCTCTCTCTTACGCTCTCTCTCTCTCTCTCTCTCTTTCCCTTTCTCTTCCTCTCTTTCTATCTTCTTTCCCTCTTTCTGTCTCTGTCTCTGTCTCTGTCTCTGTCTCTGTCTCTCCCTCTGTTTCTCTCTCTCTTTCACACACACACACACACACACTCTCTCTCTCTCCCCTTCTCTTCCTCTCCTTCTATCTTCTTTTCCTCCTTCTCTCTCTTTGCTGTTTTTGTTGCTGTTCCTGTTGTTGCTTTGAGAAAGGCCTAAATGGGTTGATAACATCAACTTAATGACTTTGTGTGTGGGTGTGTAATTTATCTTGATTTTACGTTTTGATTAAGGAAACCTATGGCTTAAGAGTACATTTTGTCACCTAAAATTCTTAAGGAAATTTTTTATTCTTCCAAATGTCTTTCTTCTCTTATATAACACATAATATTTAAACGTTAAGAAATATTAGATGCCTTCGGAAGTCTCACATGAAGAGAGCCATGGCTACTGTGTGACGTGAACATATTTTTACCTGATCTTTGTTTTTACTCAGGTAGAGTTTGCTTTTTCTTTGTCAGTAACATGGGCTCAAAACTGAAAGACCAGACCTGGTTCCTTGGCTTTTGGGATGATGCTGACTTAATAAAAACCTGAGATCTTTGAATGGATAATTTAGATGAGACAAATCTGACAGGAGTCTTTTCTATCCAGTAAATAGAATTTAGTTTTTCCAAGAAGGATCTTGAGGCTTCATCAGACCATTTGCGAACAGACATATTATATTGATGATACACGTTTGGAGCATTGCTTACTTCTAAAATCAAGAGGCTTTTTGCTTTTTTGTTTTCATGATTCGATTTCTTTTACTTGAAAACGTGAAATAATACAACTTGGACGGTTATTTGGCCTATTTAGTCTTCCCAAATTAATTTTACATTCAAACTTCAATTGGAAGTATCACTTGGGAAGAATTAATAAGCGAAATTGGACCTTTCGGACGATCGTAAGTCACTGTATCTGACAAGGGTTACGATACATCGTAAAATTCTTAGTTTTTATAAATTCTCGCTTGAACTTTCTATACTCTTTTAGAAAACGGATCTGCCCAACCAACTTATGTTTATTGGAAACAAAATTTATTATGCGTTTTAGAAGAAAAGGGACAAAAAAGACTAAAGTTTTTCCGAATTCCATTTACACTTTAGTGTAGAATTACGCTTAATGAAATACTGCTTTTTTACTTTTACATCCTGGTGACCATCTGATATTGATAGAACTCTTTAAAAAAAACGGCAGTGAATTCTCCACATCTCATCACACCTCCCTCTCTTCTCGTGCCTCCCGTCCTAGAGCCGCACCCTCCCAGGGAGACCGTCTCCTTCGTGTCGCCCCTCACAGAGGAGGAGCTCCAGGTGCTGACCCTGCGGAGGCGAGTTCACGTGATGGTTCGCAACACGATCAGGGAGCTGCTCGTCCACACTATATTCCTCGTGATCGTCTGCAGCCTGTGCTACTGTAACCGCTCCAAAGACGACTTCCGCATGTTTGACATCATCCACTCTGACCTGGTGAAGCCTAAAACGCACATCCTGACCGGAAGTGATCTTTTCAATGACCAGCATCATTATTTCTCACAGGTGAGGGTCGACATTTAGTTAAATTACCATCGGTCTCGCTTTGAACTTTAGTTTTCAGATTGCGTACAACTCAAACTTAAGGATATAATTAACTGTCAGTGGGGCGATAAATTGACAAAAAGGGAATATAAGCTAAAGTTCGGCCCTTCCAGTGTTAATGTCATATCTCCCACATTCAGCTCTATCCTTTCTTTACATAACGCCATCCTTGGTAAACTTGGTGCTCATAAGATCAAAGATGTCTTTTCATTTGAAATTCACGTGATGCATAACCATGTTTACAAAATTAAAGGGGAAAGAGAATTAATAAAATGTATATTTAGATTAACAGTCAACAATCTTCTATCACTTGAAAGATGCACCTTGAATTTTTATTCTTAAGTTATCTTATTTTGCGTGTTTGCTAATGGTGGCTATATATACTTTTTTACATTTCATGTGTTCACTCAACATCATCCGTCTCATGTGTTCACGCAACATCATCCGTCCCTTGCGTTCACTCAACATCATCCGTCTCATGCGTTCACTCAACATCATCCGTCCCTTGCGTTCACTCAACCTCATCCGTCCCTTGTGTTCACTCAACATCATCCGTCTCATGTGTTCACTCAACATCATCCGTCCCTTGCGTTCACTCAACATCATCCGTCTCATGTGTTCACTCAACATCATCCGTCCCTTGCGTTCACTCAACATCATCCGTCTCATGCGTTCACTCAACATCATCCGTCCCTTGCGTTCACTCAACCTCATCCGTCCCTTGTGTTCACTCAACCTCTTCCGTCCCTTGTGTTCACTCAACTTCAGGCATCCTCTGTGTTCACTCAACCTCATCCGTCCCTTTGTGTTCACTCAACCTCATCCGTCCCCTGTGTTCACCCAACCTCATCATTCAATTGTGCTCACTAAACTTCTTCCGACCCTTGTGTTCACTCAACCTTACCCGTCCCCTGATTTCACCCAACCTTATCATTCACCTGTGTTCACTCAACCTCATCCACCCTCTATGTTCACGAAACTTCTTCCGTTCCACGTGTTCACTGAAACAGGTTCAGACAACTGACCAGTATTACGAATTCCTGGAGAAGATCCTCACGCCTTGGCTGTTCCCAGAGAGGGACTGGAGTGGGGAGTCGTTGATTGCCCAGGACAGACAGTTCACAGCAGTACCAGACCTGTACAGACTTGGGGCGCCGAGATTCAGGCAGCTCAGGATGAAACCTGGTCAGTGGGTGGCGAGAGTCTGTGAACTGCGGTGGGTTTGAAATCAGATTATTGGTTTAGGAGGAGATATTTGATACACAAAAGATCTTTAGGCGACCGCCTAGACCTGAAAACAGAGTTTATATTAAAGGTATCACATTACTATGCGTGATAATTATATGGTTAGAAAATTTGTATCCGTGCTGCGATTGGGGAACGGGGGTACAGGGGAAGGGGAAAGGGTCTATTCTTAAGTTTGGTAATAAGACAGTATTATCGTTTTATCTGGTCTGCTATTGCGAATCATTCAAGTATCTTTTCGCCTTCGTGTGCGACTGTCCAGACGATTGTTTGACCGAGAGGGTCCCCGTCAGCCTGGACTGTGTCAGTGACTACAGCATCAGGACAGAGGAGACCACCGAGTACTGCGTGGGCTGGAACAGCCAGCCGTGTCCGCAGATTGACCAGCTCCGGGTCACGGCTGGCGCCTGGTACTTCCAGAGCGCCCTGGACATCTGGGGAATCCCGATTGCTGGCCACTACGATACGTATGGTGGGGGCGGCTACATATCTAATCTGGACATCAATCTCATGGTAAGCAAGAAATCTTTGTCGGTCCCAACTGCTGAACAAGGAGATTTAAGCCCGTCAATTTTTTTTCAAAATGCAAGAAGGTATTTGGGTTTTAAGTAATCAATGAAAAAAGTTTCAACACTCTCATGAGGTCTTTTATGAGACAACCAAATTAGAGGAATCAGTTTTTACACAAGTATGAGGCCAAGCAAAATCAGGTAAATACGATACATGTTTCAAAAGTCCTAGCTGTTTAAGATTGACAGATATGTGCTTTCCCTATTTCCTTGCAAATGGGACGTAATTTGGATTAAAAAAAAATTAACCAAGTCGTAAAACCCAGTTTCTTGCATATTGCTTTACTCCTAGTTCTCACCAATCTAATTATCTTGTGGGCAGCAAAACTAGTTTCTCGTGTTATGATAATAATAATTGACTCGAGATACGATTCCAGGAATTCTAGCAACGCTGGTGAATAATTTTTTAGTTCACAAACGGTTGAAAACTCCTTGATTTTTTATATATAAATCTAAAACGCGGTATGCATATGGAGCAAAACTGTTTTTGAGGTTCTCCATTTATCCCACTACCTTTTTGCGCATTTATTATTCACTAGTCAAAACTTAAAATTTCCATTTATCAAACTAATGTTGAGCTTTCAAAAATGTCTGTACAGTTTATTATTGGTATCAAGTGTTACCTGCATTCACTAGATTTTCCATAAGGTGACCTTGGTCGGTGCCACTGTCTGCTAGTCGTGTCAAAAACCTTTACCTAACTGGCGTTGATGAGGCGCCCAGTCATCTGTATCATAATCCAACAAAATCAAAAGGAGCACATTGGTAATTGGGCAAATCATATTGGGAACATTTAGGTATAGTCATTTCAACTGTTCAATGATATAAATGGGGTATATTTTTTATATTTTTTAGTAATATATTATATGTATGTAAATTTATCTGATTTATACAAGCTTTAAATGCAATTTAGCCATGAGGGATATATGAGGTGGTTTTTTTTTTTTTTATTCCTATTCCTGTAACTCTAATCGTCAAAAGTAATTCAAAATTAGGACTTTGAATTTTAGAGATAAGACTTGCCTCCATTTCCAGCGTAGTTTTGAGATCGGTGACAACTAAAACCATTTTCTCCTGTGTCAACCAAAAAGGTTGCCAAGGCGATTGTCAAAGAAATGAAGGACCAGTTTTGGATCGACCGGCAGACGCGGGCAGTGTTTCTCGAGTTCACTCTCTACTGCGCCAACACTAACCGCTTCGCTTACGTCATCCTGCTCGCGGAGTTCCCGCCAACTGGAGGCGTCGTGCCGTTTGTCAAGTAGGTTTGCTCGCTGCTCATACACGCTTCACGACTGCATCTACCCGCACAAAGTTATCATATACATGTGACTCTTTTCAGGCGAGAAAGAGAAAAAGTTTAAGCACGTGCTCTACTGAAATACAGACTAAAAATAAAGATGGCATATTTTTCAAATATAAAATGATTAAATTCTGGGTTACATAATTTTCCACCAAAAATGACACTAATCTTTAATACGACAAAATAACGATCTGAAAAATACGAATTCAGCTCAAATATGACTGGGATAACTTTCTTCTAGTTGTTTGTATGATATGTCTGTACAGTGTTTTACTTAACTCAGTGAGTGTTACAAATTAATTTACGGGACCGTTTTCTCCAAAAAACGATGTTTCTTGTTCCACATTGATGGCAGCATCTACCCGTTCGCGGTGTACGAGCCAGACGGGGCTCTGGGCGCATACCTGATCCTGTGTGAGATCCTGGGCTTGGTCTTCACGCTGCTCGGGCTGATCTACGTCATCTACATGTTCAACAAGGAGGGCCGGGCGGCCCTGAAAGACCTGTGGTTTGTTGTCGACTTCACAGCGCTTATCTTCGCTGTCGGGGCCATAGCCATGTTCGCGTGAGTCTTGTGTTGATTGCTTCCTCTGGATGCGTTCTTTGGTTAGTTCCGCGCTGTTGTGTGTTGGTGACCGTGGAGGTACATAATCATGGTGCCTGTTTCCTGCTAGGCCTAGTGAAATCTCAAGATTAAAATTATCTAAATAGCAGCTTTAACATTTTCACAATTGTTATGCCTTTTGGGATTTAAAAAAAAAATTTTACTACAGTAACTTTGAAAGCAAGTTTTTCTCTTTGAAAAATCAACATAACATCTCCAATTAACTTAACAGGCTGATAAAACCTGATCGAAGATTTTTAATGACACACGGGTTTAATCAATGCACTGCCTTGATTGTTTTGTAGGGCTCGGCTCAGCTTCGCCAAGCAGGCAGTGGCCAAGATGAAGGAAGACCCGTCCAAGTTCGTGAACTTCCAACACGTCGTGGTGTGGGACACAGCCCTGGTCGTCTGCCTCGCTGGTCTGGTCGCCATCGGCTGCATCAGGCTCCTCAAGCTGGCTGGCTACTCCAAGAAAACCATGCGGGTGAACAGTGCTTCCTTTTCTCTCTCATCAACGCCAGAGGAATCAGTGATCGTCACTTGAGCTTTGGAACATGGTGTTAAGTTTTGGGAAGTCGGAAGAATACTAAGATGCTGTAATACCTTTTCCCTCAGTCACCTGAATGCTCTATAAACGCTTCACTCAAAGCCGTTAGCGACAAATGAATCTGTATTTCTTATGAATTTTACGAGGGAGCATTACTGAGAGGTGCCTGTTTCAAATAAGGCTCTAAACCGCTCAAAAGATCTTGCTCTGTTTAAAGGCAGGTGGGGGGGGGGGGATCTTTTTGTACCTGAGTTCTCTAGGTGACAATGCAGCGGCGAGTCTTGTCACGTTTCGGGCCGGGAGGTATCAAGAGATAGTCGACATTGCGGGGCACGCACACTTGCAGAAAAAAAAAAAAAAACTAATTTTACTGACGACTACCCAAAGCTTATTTTATATTCATTGAAAACCAAGTTCAAATATGGATCTTCTTGAATCCAAAGCTTAGCTCACGCGGCCACATGATTGAAATTGTAGTTATGTTCATACAAAACTGTTTTATTTTAGTTTCACAAAGTTAAATGAGCTGACAGCTGTTTGAACGTTGCAGGAGAACTAATCAGTAGTTATAATCCATTTCGGGGCCGCATTTTACGATAACCCTCTGTAAAGTCCTTGTCTGAGGTGTTTTCTGATTTCTAACCCAGGTATACAGAGTTCTGAAACTATCTACCGTGCAACTGCCAGGGTTCTTCACGTACATATTTTTCATCCTGGTCGGTTTTGCCTTCCTTGGAATGATGTGGTTTGGAAAGACGAGCTACTATTACAGGAACTTCCTGGCCTGTATGGAGAACCTATTCACAGGGATCCTTGGAAAAACCAGTTTTAAGGTGGGCCTTTTTTTCTGTCTTTGTGATGGTGGTGGTGACAGAGAGGAGATACAAGAAGGTGGCATAATTATCCCTTTTCCTCCTTGTAAGATTCTTTAGGAAACTGAATGGATGTAGAAATGCGGATAATAAGGGCGATCATATCCAATGATATAAAAATGATAATTATTGGTTGCAAGGAGAAGATGGATGAGAATTATATAGTTATGTTGATTATGATGATTATGATAAGGATAATGATGATGATGATGATGATGACGATAGTGATGATGATGATGATGAGGATAATGATGATGATGGTGATGATGATGATTATGATGAGGATAATGATGATGATGATGATTATGATGAGGATAATGATGATAATAATTATGATGAGGATAATGATGATGATGATGGTGATGATGATGATTATGATGAGGATAATGCTGATGATGATGATGATGATGATGATGATGATGATGATGATGATGATGATGATGATGATGATGATGATGATGATGATGATGATGATGGGATTTCTCCTTAAGCCGTTAATCATACACTCTAACCCACACTCAATAATACTTTCATCCCACCCAGAACACGGGACTACCGGAGCCTGAGAAAGTGCTGACCATCACCTTCTTCATCATGTTTTCTATCATCGTTGTCCATCTGCTGTCGAACTTTTTCGTGGCCATCTTATCTGACCTCTTGACCGTCAACGCGCAACGCAACTGTGATGAGGTTCATGGAGACAACGCCAAGATCTTCTCGGTCATGTGGGACTCCTTTCTGCGCATGCTCGGCCGAAAACGAGATCCTCTAGAGAGACTTAGGAAGAAAAGTTAGTATTGCATGTTATATAACTCTAAAAGAGAAGCAAAAACAACTTGGTGGTGATAAAGACGTACGTGTGTCTACGGAATAGTGTGAATAAAAAATGTTGCATAGAGACAGGCCGCATTAAATCAAATATTACATTTGGTTATTTTTTCATCCCTTTGTTATTAGGTTTTGTCTATGTCTCTACACAGGTATTTTCTTGTAAGTCAGTACTAAGATAGACCAGGGTCGAGTTAGTAGAATGAGACTATACTGTAACAGTGACGGTGAATTGCAGTGTATGTAACTAAAATTGAGACCTTCAGATCACCGTCCAGAGTGGACTGGAATTGTAAAAATTACTCAGTCAATCAAGCAATCAATCAATCACTCTGTCTCTTTCTCTCTTAATACGTTTATCTATCTTTCTCTCTTTCTCCTTCTTTGTTTCTCCGCACCTCTCTCTTTTCCTCTACGTCCCCATCTCGATTTATCTAAAATTCTCACTATATTGCCCTTTGTCTCTTTCTCTCTTGCATTACTCTCTTTTTCTCTCTCTGTCTTTATATCTGTCTCTCTTTCACCTGCTCTATCTATCTGCATGTGTGTGTCTCTGTCTTCCCCCACTCTGTCTCTCTATCTCTTCCTGTCTTCCCCCCCCCCTCTCTCTCTCTCTCTCTCTCTCTCTCTCTCTCTCTGTCTAAAAGTGCCTTGCATTAAATTCGTTTATTTCATAGCAGTGATTTATCGAATGCTTTTATCACATGCTAACATTTCATAATTTCAGGATCCCTTTCAATGTAATGAAAAAAAAAATGAACGAGTTTTATTGAACTTGTATTGACTCATCGTTCCCCAGAGAAAGGTGATCGTGATGATGATGCTACAGACCAGTCGCATGATCGGCAGTTCGTTTCTCCAGAGATTCTGGGCCGGTTAAGCTCAGCTTTTAACAAGTAAGAAAACTTGAGAATGACAGGTATAATAAGGTCCAAAGGTCAAAAAACATTACTAGGGTAAGGTCTTTGGTGATAATTTTTAAAGTGAAATGATGATGGTAGAGGTTCTAGTGATGGTGTACTGACAGTGCTTTAAGCAAAAGTAGTTGTGCGTTTAGAACCAGTTACCTTAAAAGTTATAGTAGTAGTAGTAGTAGTAGTAGTAGTAGTAGTGGTGGTGGCGGTGGCGGTGGCGGTGGCGGTGGCGGTGGCGGCGGCGGCGGCCGTAGCCGTAGCCGTAGCCGTAGCCGTAGCCGTAGCCGTAGCAGTAGCAGTAGCAGTAGCAGTAGCAGTAGCAGTAGCAGTAGCAGTAGCAGTAGTAGTAGTAGTAGTAGTAGTAGTAGTAGTAGTAGTAGTAGTAGTAGTAGTAGTAGTAGTAGTAATTTTAATTCCTATGATTTCTTTTTTTTATCATGATGCAACTACAATGATCATGTCCAGATGGCTGGAGAATCAAGCTAGAGATCTGGATACAATGATCATCTGCGGCGACAAACTCAGAGCAAAACAAATGTTGAAATCAGCGCAAACTCCCGGAGAATCCCCGCTACGGGTGGACAGTGCCGACCCTAAAAAGCATTTGAGGGAGTTGCAATTCGAGGGAGGAAAATCCTCTGATGCCACTTTCTCTGTTTTTGCGGCAGACATGTCGTCTGAGTCTGGCCGAGGTAGGACGGATGGCTGTGATACTGCGAGTAACTTCAACCCTCAGAAGATGGAGGGGCTACTGTGTGGCCGCGACAGAAGTGAGAGCGACATGAGCAAGGCTACCACTCACCTCATAAATGTCGCCTCCTCGGAGCAGGATCAGAGGGATGTGTGATTGTCACTTGGACAGGGAGAAAGAGAAACGCGTTGAGTTTTGTCAGGTTGGGAAGGAACGTTATGATGAGTAAAGATGGAGGCGTGGTGATCATGATGATGATGATGATAATGAGGAGGAGAAGGACGGGTAAGAGTGATGAAAAGGATGCATCATGAACACCCAGTAGCAGATTTAGAAAGACATATCATGGCATCAATGACAATGGAAATGGTCATTGGATACCTTGCAAACTTACTTTAAAAGATTGCGAAAGAAAATAACAGTGCGCCTTTTTAATGTTTCTTCTTTTTTTTTTTTTTTTTTTTTTGTTACATCTATTGCAACCAAGGAAAACATAAAGATAATTATTTAAATTGTATCAAATATTTTATATCTTTCTCTCCCTGGATTTTTTTCTTATTTTGCAATGGTAATATTGGAATTAATCGAGCAGACCTAATAGGCCAGTATTGTAATAACTGTTTGATACGTCCTTACTCTTTGATGCTTAGTTTGCGACCGCCCAGTAAACTAAGAGAATTCTCCGGGCTTTTCTTTGATTAAAGTTGGAATTATACCAGTGCATTTGAAGCAGATCGATGAAATTTGTGTAAGAAATAAACGGCAGATTAAGCGACACATAACAAGAGATGGTGGTACCAGTCTTATTCAGTTCGATGCTCATTGTTCTCCGCTGGAAGACAGGAGAACTGAAGGACTAGATAACATACCTGTAAAAAGGTCTTTGCTGCAGTCTCTGCTTCTATGACGCACTCAGGGCGATGAAGGCACAAGTTGATTAGATCACACTTGTTTTTAAACTGAGTCTCTTGAAGGTAGAATCCACTGTTTCTTGATGCTTTTATTTCGTTTTGTAGTTGAAGTTAGCAGTTCTTTTACAAAGAAGTTTTACACTTTTTTTGTCTTTTAGAAATGAAGCAAATAATTATTTGAAATGGGGTGGCAATCTCCATCGCTCGAGTTTCTGTCCTATAAAGTATACATGTATGTAATTTGTTTTAGTTTAAATTACAATTTAGTGCCACATGCCCACTTAGAGCAGAAGGTAGATTTGGCTTCATGGAGACAAAAGATAAATCTTGTTTTGCTCATTTCTTTCAATATGTATCGTTTATAATCTTATAGATGTTATCATATGACTACGTATTTGCAAACAATGTCAATTTTCTAACTAGATTGAGATCAATGAGATTTTCTGACCGAATTGCCGAATACTTCATATTATTTTTATCCTTTTTTTTATTTCCTTCCAGTTTTTAATGATGTTGAAGCTTTATGCCAATAAACTTCAAACCTAGCGTTCCCTCCTGCCAGTGTTTTAAGACCAAATAAAAGAAAACGAAAACTACGTTTTTATAAAACTATTGGAAAATATGTCTTACTAATTGAAGATGGAAAGTACTGGTACTTTGGTTAACTTTTCTAATGTTTCTGCTATTGTAATTTATTTTTGTGAAAGATAGGAAAAGATGTCATCCTCTTGATATTGTTAAAACTTTTAATTTCTAAATAAGTTTTGCTCTTTCACTGCGTTACCTTGCAAGGCCTGTGATCAATAAACTTTGATGTAGTAAACGAAAAAATAGAGTTCAGTAGTTCATGCATTCATTCAGAACTCATATGTATGTATGTATGTATGTATGTATGTATGTATGTATGTATGTATGTATGTATGTATGTATGTATGTATGTATGTATGTATGTATGTATGTATGTATGTATGTATGTATGTATGTATGTATGTATGTATGTATGTATGTATGTATGTATGTATGTATGTATGTATGTATGTATGTATGTATGTATGTATGTATGTATGTATGTATATGTGTGTGTATGTGTGTATGTATGTGTATGTATGTGTGTGTGCGTGCGTGCGTGCGTGCGTGCGCGCGTATGTATGTATGTATGTATGTATGTATGTATGTATGTATGTATGTATGTATGAATGTATCGTCGTAAGTAAGAATATACAACAAGAGCAGGTTCGAACAAAAGACGCGAGTAACAAAGGTCAAAGGTTATCAAGAATTTAAGTAAAAACTGAAAAGCTTGGGAGCTTTGTTCAAATTATCTTATTTCAATCAATCCCATAATTTTCATTGGGACTAAAGAGAGCTAGCCTGAATTATCGAGAGATGAATCTTGAGAATTCAAATTTCAATTGACTACTATATATATCTATATATTGTTATTGTATGCTTATGCGCTCTCTCTCTCTCTCTCTCTCTCTCTCTCTCTCTCTCTCTCTCTCTCTCTCTCTCTCTCTCTCTCTCTCTCTCTAACCCTCTTTGAAATTTGAAGTAAAAGTAAAGCCAGAAAATACATCGCTACATGGCACTTACATAAAGATACATGTAAGTGAATAAAGATAGCACTGTACAAAGTTATGTAACTAAAAATATAGGTAGAGAAGTTCACAAATATATTCTTTCATATAATTCTATTTTTGTCACTGTCAGTCAATCCCACAAGTGCCTCGAATTAACCTGGATTAGAATTATTGTTACTACCCCGAGGTCCTCCTTTCCGAAATCGGCTAGTTGCACCCTTGGGTCCACAAATCCCTCACAGAAAAACACACACATAAAAAAAGATAATAATGCAATGATGTCACAGACCTGTTTGAATTGAACCAACAGAAGATCTCAGCACTTTAAGCCTATAGCCTACAGTTGATGCCTGTGTTTGTCAAGGAAGTTGACATTCAATCATTGAAGCTGGGTTTTTCCC
Source organism: Elysia crispata (assembly GCA_033675545.1). NCBI lineage: Eukaryota > Metazoa > Mollusca > Gastropoda > Plakobranchidae > Elysia > Elysia crispata. Next base: position 29,098 of record JAWDGP010001865.1, read on the forward strand.
GTTTAACATCTTCTCAACGTTGGATGGCACTAGAAAAATAAGACGCTTGCAGGAGGTAGATAACAGCGTAAATATTGTGACACACTTTTCCTAACTTGTGCTTAGTCCAAAGCTTCCCCAACTCCAGGCCAAGTCACCCAAATGAACAAATCGTTGCAAATAGTGATTTATTTCTAGTAACTTTTTGTTGCAGTTAGAACAGAGTAATACTCGGAAAGCAGCTTTTGTTTAATCCAAAAGCACACTTTGCAACAATATTAAAATATCCTAAATGTAGCAAATAGCTAAATGATAAAGTTCACAGTTGACACAATAGTAGTAGTAGTAGTAGTAGTAGTAGTAGTAGTAGTAGTAGTAGTAGTAGTAGTAGTAGTAGTAGTAGTAGTAGTAGCAGCAGCAGGAGCAGCAGCAGCAGCAGCAGTAGCAGTAGTAGTAGTAGTAGTAGTAGTAGTAGTAGTAGTAGTAGTAGTAGTAGTAGTAGTAGTAGTAGTAGTAGTAGTAGTAGTAGCTCTAGTCATGTGAGCTAGCGATACTCTGAGTATCATAGCGAGCAAAGACCAGTCCATCAGGGCTGAGTGTGCGCAGTGATCACGTTATGCCAAAATAAGAGCCTTGGCCTAACTTTACATAATAATTTGATGACCTTATATTTAAGATGAACGCGATTCATCAGGTTGTCAAGTTTATCAGAGAATTGTGTGAACAATACCGATGATATCTCGTGAGCCTACAAGTGGGCTTTTCTCATTTAAAAATAAATACATTTGAGATAAGAATCTTTTTTTCCATTTCTTCAAGTTCATTTTGTAGACTATTGGCTCTATTTTATGTTTAGGCACAGCAGCAAAACAATTACAAAAAAACAAAACAAAGCAAAAACAAGCAAGATATCAATGGCAAAGGCTTAATTCTGAGCTGGACGTTTCTGGGAACAGAACGAGTAAAGAGCAGACAGTCACAGATAATGAATTGTAGGTGAAATCCTTTTGCAGGAAAATGTTAGCCTATTTATTATTTTGGACGTCGGAATGTTTATTCGGAAAGGGGTCCTTATTTAGCAGAATGTATAAGAGAGAGGAGTGGGGAGGTTGAGGGGGGACCAGTAATGCTTTAAAACAGAGGGCATAAACCAGGAATGAATTTCAAGCCACAAGGTAGTCCATGAATAAATGATTGTTTTGAGCAATACGCATCAGTTACTGGGTATAGTAGTAGACCTACCTTCAGTTACTGGGTATAGTAGTAGACCTACCTTCAGTTACTGGGTATAGTAGTAGACCTACCTTCAGTTACTGGGTATAGTAGTAGACCTACCTTCAGTTACTGGGTATAGTAGTAGACCTACCTTCAGTTACTTAGTATAGTAGTAGACCTACCTTCAGTTACTTGGTATAGTAGTAGACCTACCTTCAGTTACTTGGTATAGCAGTAGACCTACCTTCAGTTACTTGGTATAGTAGTAGACCTACCTTCAGTTACTTAGTATAGTAGTAGACCTACCTTCAGTTACTTGGTATAGTAGTAGACCTACCTTCAGTTACTTGGTATCGTAGTAGACCTACCTTCAGTTACTTGGTATAGTAGTAGACCTACCTTCAGTTACTTGGTATAGTAGTAGACCTAACTTCAGTTACTTGGTATCGTAGTAGACCTACCTTCAGTTACTGGGTATAGTAGTAGACCTACCTTCCTTTACTCCCCAGTCTATATGAGCAGTCGAGCAGCTTTCTAACTCATAGTAAGGTATTATTCAATAGAGACTCCTAGACTCCTAAAGGGAACGCGGGCGTTCCTGTGTTACGCAGCCCCCCCCCCCACACACACACACACACACACAAACTGAAGTAGAGATCGGCACCACCTACTACCACTAGAAACTTTCATTGAAATTTTCGTTTTCTTCTTCATCTTAATTCTAACAAAAATACCAACAACAACAACAACAACAACAACAATAATAATAATAATAATAATAATAATAATAATAATAATAATAATAATAATAATAATAATAATAATAATAATAATAATAATAATAATAATAATAATAATAATAATAATAATAATAATAATAATAATAATAATAATAATAATAATAATAGGGTTTTAATCTCCCCCCCCCCTTTTTCAACGGTAAAAAAGCTTGCATTTTTATGTGCGGCCAAACTTGCTAATCCAAAGATTCATTCTTTGTTATCTTATGTGCGATAACCATTATGAGAGATTTGATAGGCCTACAACCTCCTCCCCCCTCCCTCTCCTTCTCTCATCTCCCACCCTCGCTCCTCCTCCTCCTCTCCCTCCTCTTTCTCTTAATTCACTTCACTCTCCTTCAAACTTCAAAGTACGGTAACATAAATTTGCAATCTTATTCATTATCTCATATAACTTAGGAGACATCAAGTAAAGACTCGTTCTACAGTCTGAGCGACAGACTATGCTTACATACCTTTAGATACTCAGTGACAGCGCATCAAAAACCACTGACATCAAAAGCTGAGGTCTGATAACGTTAACAGGCATCCTCTCCGCTGATAACTTATATACACACACACACACACATTACGCTCTCAACTCATGCCTTTGTTTACATCTCAGTAAATCCCTCCCTTTTTTACTCGGTTTCAGAGTAACAAGAGTCTAGTTAATTTAGCGTTAGTCTAGCTGCAATATCTCTTTGGTGTATTAGATTCGGTGTATATTTTTCTGTCTATGTGCCTGTTTCTCTCATCCCCCCCCCCCACACACACACACACTCTCTCTCTCTCCCCACTGTAATATCATGTAGTAATATTCTTTTGCAAAAACCTCAAGATGCTAACGAATTTTTAAAGAAATGGTCGATATCACCTGTAAATTGAAATTCATGACATTTTATAAATTTAATTATCCGAATTCACTTTCACTTGAGGCAGAGACACGCAAGTAGAGAGGAGAGAAAGAGAGAAAGAGGGAGAGAGGTAGACATACGATTATACCTCAATATTGCACGGTAGTCATGGAGCGCCACAAGCGCCTTTCTTTTATTACACTGCTTTTTTTCTTTTTTAATAAAAATTGTATCTATTCATGCCTTTACAGTGTCTAGATTAAACTTGCATATTAATTGCTCGAAGATAAGATATAAAATTGATTATTTACCGTCTCTGAACCGTAATTTCTACAGTAAAACTAACTATTAAGGTTAGGGCCCAAGCTGTGTCTGCCAGTCATTCAAGAAAAGTAAGTCTCGCTGAAATTTATTAGGGATATCGCCTATTACGGATGAGCCCTGCAGCAAAATCTCCCCCCCCCCCCCCCCCTTTTTTTTCCTCACACACCTTTTTCGCCTCCTTCTTCTTCTTCTCTTCTCCTTCACTTCTTCTTCACCATAATCATCATCATAATTCTTACAGGTAATTATTATTATTTTGGTTGTTGTTGCTGTTGCTGTTGTTGTTGTTGTTGTTGTTGTTGTTGTTGATATTGTTATTATTATCATCATCATCATAATTCTGTATTATAATTATTTTCGATGACTTTCATGGCTTTTTTTCAGTTGAACTTATACATTTTAGATTTATATTTTTAGGTATGAAAGAGTTCTAGTTTTCAAGTACAATGTTTATATGTTACAAAAATGTAACGTTATATAAACTTTTTCCTAGTTACATAGATCTAGTAAAATGTCTTAAAGATAGTTGTCCTTGTAATCCCGGCTGTTGAGGGCCATTCTAGGGTCGACTTGCTACGCTTCTCTGAGTCACACGATCGTGGGCTAGCTTGATGCTCGTGTAGAGCAGCACAATAATTATGGCAAGTAAAGAAACCAGAGAGGGCCGCCAAGTCCTCTACGTTTCGGGTACTCGAGGGCTACACATACGCACAACGGCGAGTGGGCTGTCGATTTATTATCCTTCTTGATGTTAACAGCTGATCAGATTGCCACTTGTGTTATCGTGCTTCTGGTTTGTTACTTTGGTGACTTCTAAAATAAATTAATCTTAGTATGGTATCTAGATAAAAATCTGTCTAGATGTAGATCTAGATCTGATTCAAGACTTGAAGTAAACAACAACAACAAAAAATAATCTAGATCTAGATCTAGATCTATTCGGCTAAATGTAAAATGTTTATACTATCCGGAAACATGAAATGTTTACTGTAGATGAGCTTATCAGCTTTACTCATGACACATTGCCCTAGATCTAGAGATTTACAAATGTAGACCTAGATCTAGATCTTGGCCTTATTAGTTTGATAATGTCTCTTATAAATCTGCATTAGTAGAGAACTAGACCAGATGTATATAAGATTGGGTATGAACTACATGTATAACATACTTGGTTTTGGATCTAGATTAATTTAGGTTCCTATATTGATCTCAAGTCAGTTGCAGCTTGTAAAACTTCAGTTTAGAGCTTTCTATAAAAAAAACCCCATAAAAACAGTTTGGTCAAATTAATGAACTAGACCTATAATGCTGACAGTTTGAACAGGCAGGCAATAATTAAGTTGTTTTACTGGCATTCAGTTTCTTTAATGATCACATTAGAGTCACGTTCACAAAGTCTGAATTTTAGAAAGTTTGCAAGAAAACTCCCAGCCATGGAATCTCAATCCACTAAACTCTCATTATACCCACATAAATTATTTTCTGAATCTTTTTTCTTTTAAATTATTATTATTACATGTATTATTTTTATTTATGAAGGTGTAGAAATGTTACTGTTAACAATGTAACTTTGCAAACCAAAATTTTATTTTTTATTTTTTTTTTCAGTTGGCTTATTTATGATTTAGAACAAAAAATACACTACTAAGAAAAAAGCCAGATCCTACATAAATCATGGCCTGTGCAACCATTTTAAAACACTGTTGTGTGTTTATTTTCCTCTTAACTGGAATAACCTTTGCAGGTAAGTCATCAGCCATTTGTCTATGTAATTTTGAAAGGCTTTTGTATGGCATTTGAAAGATAATATTTTCTTTAATAAATACATTTAAGAAAACGATTTTGGTCGTAACATCCTAACAAAGTATACCTAAGGTTGAATCAAGTAACTAGTATTCTCTAATTTAGAAAAAAATGTGCTGGTTTCAATTGCAACTTTTTCTGCTACTTAAGTTAAGAGCTAGATAAAAAATTGAATCTTAGGAATTATCTCATTCACTTTCGAAATTTATAACCTACTTAAATCTCTAGCGATCAAGTGCGCTTGTTCCCAAATTTTTAATATGTATTTTCTATGGTGTTTTTAATGCTGTTTGAATTGCTAGAGATCTGCATAAAAATATGCATCCTGATTGAGTTTCGTGACTTTTCTCTAAGAAAGTAGTCCTTTAAATTTAATTTTATCCTAAACAGATCAACTATTCCATTACGGCAGTGTATACTGTAAGGAAGCATCATGTACATTTAAGGATAGTCTGCTCGACAAAGACAAGGCCACAGCTTATGCCACTTTTAATAACAGCTTACTTGTCACTGGATGGGGTGTTTTGGATATTGTTGCTGGCAACGGATCTTCTTTACATAATAACATAGACATCATGTTCGCTGCTGGCTTCATCGAGGGTGTCTTTACTGCAAGGTAATATGTGATATATTTTTGACTGACTTTGAAAATATGTATAATTTTAATTTTTTTTTGTTTCAAGACAGATCTTCTATAAATTAATGTTTTTAATTTCAGAGGAAGATCTGCACTAAATGCATAATTTAAGTTTTAACTAGATTTAACCATTATTTTATCTTTAATTTGATGAGAAATCAATTAAAAAAGAAAATTTCTTTACCAGAGTGACCTCTGGTATCTTTTTTTTAAGCAAAGCAATTAGATAAGTTTATTTAAATGAAGATTTCCAAAACATATTTTTGGTAAACCTAACAGCTTGCTGCCCACTATATTCATGGTTGAGCTGTTAGGCAAGGTATAAGTAAAAATAAACTTTGTTTCATGTCAACTGTTGCAATACTTCCCATTGAGCGAAACATTTCTATTATCCGAAAGCCCAGTCAATAGCAGCTGAAAAGCATGGAAAATGTTTCTTTTTCTTTTTTTTTCTCTTTAATTCACTTTTCTGGCTCCAATGTTATTACAGACTAGTCTGTAGACTGTGTCATAGTGAAGGTCATCCGACCAGTTAGTCAAAACTCAAAGGCCGTGTTCAGGACTCCTTTGTCTTGAACCCAAAGTACAGTGTGTAAATACTCGTCCTGGACGGCGTTTTGTCCTTTGCATCTAGATTTGCCAGTTTTCTGATATGGTGTGAAATATTTTGTTTAGACAAATAGTACCACTCTCTATTTATTTTAATGTCTTCCTCGGCCCTTTTTCAAATAATCACCAACAAGATCTAGATCTGCATAATTTGCGACTCAAGATAGACAAAAGTAGATCTGCAGTCACTACATAGATTTCAGTCCATAACCATGGGAGTAAATTGTTGTGCTGAAGGTTGCACAAATAGGTTCCGAACTGGACCTGGAATAAATTTTTTTAGAATTCCTAAAAGAGTAGGCAAATGGACTGGATACCAACCATCAATCACCTCAATAAAAAAAGTTTCGTTAAAGCTGTGGGAAACATCACAGTACTGCCAGGTTTGCAGTCAACATTTGAAATGGGTAAGTTTTTCTATAAATTGGGTAAAATATATGAATCTTAACTATTTTGATAAGAATCTAGACTAATACTTTTATCTTGTCAAAATAGGAGTTTACGGGTAGGTCAGTTCTACCATAGTCTAACCTGTTTTCAATCCAGATCTAGATCTAGTGAAGCCGGGATATTCTCAATTAAGATCTTTTTCTAGATGCCCTTTCTTTTTAAGGCAAACTGTCGATGAGTGCATGTGCAGTATTTTGGGCTGAAATCAAGGTGGAATACTGAATGAGGCTCTAAGGATATGGATAAGAAATGAATATTTTAAGTGTCTTAAAATTCCCAAGTTCTTCTCATGGATCTGAAGATACACACACACATATATATATATATATATATATATATATCTAATGTGTGCTTTGTTTTGTAAAATGGAATTTCAATATTTTACTCTTGTGTGGATAGTTGTAGAAGCCTGCCAAACTAAGCAGACACAAATATTTATCATGCCAATAAAATGTATTGTTTGCATATATTTATAATAATATCTAACCTATTGAATCTTGAGCTTTTACAGAGTTTTATTTTTTTTTTTTCTATTTAGGCACATTGCATCTACTTTAAAATTAACATAATTGCAGCTAATACCAGTAGTCTGAATTTTTATTAATATTTGATATGTGTATTTAAATAAATCTTCAGACAATGCAGCCAGAAATCATAGACAGGATAAAGTAAATTGTGTTTGTTGTTTCTTTTTTTCTATAGATCTTATGTTTTCAGCTCTAAAAATGTATCAGAGCTGAAATTTTGTAATGCTCTTTAATTTAAAAATTAATTTTGTTAAATTAGATCAACTGTTTTAATGGGTTTTTTTTTTTGTTTTTTTTTATTAAAACTCAAAGATTGTACATTTAGCTGACATTATGTCAGTGCTCAGATTATAACAAGTTAATGTTCTACTATATGAAGTGATTAGTGTTTCAATTATATTTTGTAGGCAGACCATGTGCTGATGGACAACATGTTGATTATAAATGTACCAAAATTAAAATGTGGGCTTCTTTAGCAAGAAAAAGAGGACAAGTGAAATCAAGAGGGCAAAAACATCAATAGCCAGAAGCCAATGTCTTGAGCAACATGAAGAAAAAAAAAAGATTTCAAAATGCTTCTGTGGCCTTGTTGGATCTATCTTAAATTGCTGAGGAGGAAGCAAGGCACAAGGCATAGGTGATATTTTGCTCTAAATTTAAAGAACAAAAAGAATTTTTATTCCTCCCAGTCATAAAGTTTTTCATCAAAATTTACAAGATTGAAGTCTTAGCATTTGTTGTTACAACTGCCAGCTTACTTAGCTCTCTCAGTTTTTGGGACTTTTATAAAGAATTCGAGCAGACCAATTATGTCAAGAGCAGTTTTTCAGTTTACAGAAGGATATGTTTGAATGAAAGTTCATTATCTTTTTTGGTTATCATTAATCTTCAATAAACGAGAGATGCCAAATTTCTGCATAAATCCAGAATGTTTAAATAGTCTAAATTTTGTCTAAGTGCAGGATGATCCTTGCCAAAGTGGAACTTATCTTATAAAAATTTTGTCATGCTTCAATCTAAGACCTTCCTCTTAACCATCAAAATTCTTTTTTGTAAACTAAGCTGTGCAGATATGCAAAGAAGCTTTCATACTTCCGGAAATGTTCTAGTTTCTTTTACAGCTTGCTTCTTTCAGTTTCATTATACAATTCTTTGGCAATGACTTTTTGAAAAGGCCTTCATGTCTCTAAATCATCTCAGATCTCCACACTTGAAGAAGATGCATAGTCTGGGGACCCCTTTTAATGAAGAAGAGGGCAATATTGATGAGGAAACAGTGTAAAATGGTCTCTTGGCTTAAGTCTAGTGACAGGCAAACGCAAAGCAGATGAAGAACTTATGTTTTTTTTTAGACTTTAGAGACAATCTATATGGTAAGAGTTGGTATTTGAATGGATAAAAAAAATTAATTGAAACAGTACTCATAGTGGTATTTTTTTTATATTGTTTGTCTTCGTGTATATTGACACTTTTTGTTACATTTCATGTTCATTGGCTCTTGGTGTAAAGTTGGGAATAGTTATGTTTTTCAGTTGCTTAGTTTTTCTTGTTGACATTTTGGGGATGTGGGAAAAAATTCTGTTTTTTCATAGTCAGTTGGCAGCTTTGATGGACCGTAAAACTGGTGATAAAATAATCTGAATAGTATAAGAAATGAAAGGAAAGAAAAACTTCATAGAAAAAGAATATGAACAATCTGAGTCATACAACTTGAGTTATGCATGGAAAAAACTTTCCTTTTTATTTTCTAAATATTTGAAACATTGCATTAAAAATGTTATACAAACATCCGAACTCTGTTTTTACGAAGCAATAAATAAATTGTATTACATATAAGCCAAGGTCAAAAGGTGCCCTAGTTGGGCAATTTTTTTGAGACAGTGTGTGGTAATAACTGTTTTAGTTGTAACAGCTGTTCAAACTTCATAGTTTAAGGTTTACTTGGTAAAAAGATAAATTTTTAATTAGTCCATCATGAAACAACAGCAAGTGAACTGTAGACACAGGTAATTGAAACATGATAACTTTTATTGTGAAGCATAGCAATAGCTGGATATATAGTAAATGAGGACAGAAAACGAATTTAATGAAAAAAATTACAAGGCTTAGTGGCATGAGTCAGAAGCATTATTTATTCTAACAAACATTTTAAACAAGACATTGTAAACTGCTTTTTGATTATTTTTTTTAACTACTGATATAATAATAGCAAAATGGTGTTATGGTATTCTCACTATTAGACATACATTTTGAAAACATTCATCTTGCAAACTTGCATCTTCATTGTCACATGTGACAGACACCATGATGATGTCATGTCAATTTAAAATTCCGTTCAACAAGCTAAGGATTGTACAGACTATACATGTCGATTTGAATGATATCATGCAAACAAAGAAATCTAATGATTTATATTATTTATTTATTTATAAAACGAAGTTTTGTCAATGAGGACATATGTTATGACACCAAACAACATGACTCAACATGCTCATATTAAAGTATATGTAATAGTTCCTGAAACTTAAAAGCAGTATGCCATATAATAATTTTGAAGAAGGTCTGTTTTATCTCATTATTAATGAACAAAATAGCAACACAAAAAGATTTCCCAGAGAAAGTACTTGAAACTCTTGCTTTGTGTCTTGGTGATAGGTTCAAATTTATTTGAAGCAAGAAATTATCAGCAGTCATTCAGTTCAGTACATGAAATCAATGTAAAGAGAAGTTAAAGTTATTATATTGATACAAAGATAAAAAGAGTATGTTTCTGCAAAACAAAACAAGCTTATATCTGTACCATTTTTTACTTTGACAGCTTCAGAAAAATGATAAACCAACACAGAGTATACTGCTCCTTAAAAGTGGTAAGATTTAAAAACTCAGGGGGTTCATAAAGGAATGCATTAATGGAAAAACCGATATAAAATTTATGCAGTGTTAAGAATAATTTTTATTAGCAATAAGACAAGACACAGAAACCTGCCCGCCAAAAAATACAACTAATTTTTATTTACAAACAATAAAATTGTCATGTAGCAAACAGAGGCAAATGACAACAACAGGCACAAGCAACACACTCATATTTCTCGCGGCTATAATTTCACATATGATCCAGTATTTTCTTCTATAGAGAAATTTTAGTATATTTTCAATCCTGTATTGACTATTTGAGTGAGTTTAAAGACATTAGCTTGGCATACTTTGGCAATTTCACAATGTTAAAAATACCTCTTTCTCACAAACCTTTGTTTTGTATGTCCAAAATACAAAGACATTACAGCAAAATCAATCATGTATTCTGTAAGTAACCGACAGATTAATTAATGCTGCTGAAGGTTATCTCTTTAATTTTATTAGATGAGCTTAATGTCTGCTTTGATTTAAATGAGTAGGTTACAAGTTGTAAGATTATGTTTAGAAAAAATCATATTCAAGAAGGTCATCTTTTGACTTTTTTTTTTTTTTTTTTTATCTTTTTTGGCTTTCCTTTGGAAAGTTTTATACATGTACATGTGGGCTTCCATTTTAATTAGAAATGCTGAAGCCTGATGAATGCCAATCATACTGACAGGGTTACCTGTACTTGATTCATGATCACTGACTAACTGTATTTCACACTTCATCTGGATATGAATAAAATAATATTTGAGTTATGTTTGTATATGCAATGTTTAAATTTGGACACCCCCCCCCCCCCCATACACACACACATACATACATATTTGTAAAAAAATAAAACCCACAAAAATAAATTATGGTTCATTTTAAATGTATATTTTCTTAAAGAAGGTTTATTAGTAAAAAATAATCAAGACCTGGTCATATTTAAATGTTTCAAACCTACCATACATCCCTCTAGCCATGAAATTTTATAATTTTTTTCAATAAATGAGGGAAGGGTGAAAACTGCATTCAGAAATAATAATCAGGACTGAGACAGTGAGAGATATACATATGTAGAGTATAACAGTAAGAGTAAGAAATCAAACTTATGTAATTTGTGGAAATTTGTTTCCTCTGTAAAACTCTATTGAAATTTCTAAATTTTTAACCCATGAGACATCATTTGAGATTTTTCAAGTACACAAATCTTTTTTAGTCCAAAAAGAAACAATATTGTTGTCCTGTTAAATGCTGCTGACCTTGAATTTGATGCAGGTAATTATTTTTAAGAACTCCTGTTCAGTCCTTTTGAGATAAAATTTTCCATCTTGAAAACTTTCTGCAATGGTGGGATCATGGTGAGAGAAAAGAGCACTTGACCTCTAGGATAGAGTCTTCATCAAACAATCCATCTTGAGAGGCACCCAGTATCCCCAAATCTTCCATCAAGACTCTTGGCTCTTTGACTTTTAATCCTGTCTGATACATGAAACTATTTAAAGCTTCTTGGTCATGGGTTTTCCACCATGCTTTTGCTTATGCCTCTTTAATTTGTGGTGCACCCCAGCAACTTTCTTAAGACTATCTTGACTGTGAGTGTCAGCACATGTCTGAAATTACTCTCTGTTATAGTCTGGCAGGCTCAACCTGGAATAATTAGTATGGAGGATGATCAAAATTTTTCATCAATCTTTTTATTATTGCTAATATATTAAAAGTATGAAATTTGTTCAATTTTAGAGACCCAAACTTGCAATGATGTGTCTATCACATTGGAAACCAAGGAGACAAACTGAGAAGTATGTATTGGAAGTGTCACTTTGTTAGCAGCAGCATAAAGAAATCATCAACAAAGCAAAATTGCTTTAGGAAAAAAATCAAGCAAGGACATTTTCTTTTGTCAAGGATCTCATAAGATACCTTTAATTTCCTTGCATTCCTTATTTTGATCTCTCTGAGTTGTTCATTATCATTACAAGATTGCTATTATTGACACTAATGAAATGAAGGTTTGCATATCTTAAAAAAAGATCTAACAACTGCAAAAAGAATTTTAGACACCATATTAGATGCCCTCACCCATATTTAACATGATCCCATCTTGCAGCCAGAACAGGATATAAACTAGCCAAATATGCCTGCCGTTTTCAAACCAAATTCAAGAGAGAAATTTCAATTATTCAAGATTTTCATTGGAAGACTATATTGCTTGCAACAAGAGCTCAATATTGGAGTAACTATTAGCATGCTCATACTATTATGAATATCATATCAATCATCCCTAGCAGATCAATAACCTTTATCTTGGAAGGATGTGTAGGGCACACATCTGACAAGCATATTACATGTGAGTCAGGCTAGCGTGCCAATCTCCAACATGGTGATCAGGTGTTGGCTCACCGAGACTTCACCATTGAAACAGCATGTGCAGCTTATGTTGCTACTATTATTTTCCTAGCTTCACACGCCAAAAAAAAGAAAAAAGAAAAAAAAAACAAACAAAAAACAAGTGAGTAGTGAGAAAGTCACAAAGTCAAGAGAGCTAGCTCAGTGAAGGATTCATGTAGAACACGTTTTGGCACTCTAAAATGTTAAAGAGTACCAGCTAGCAATTGTCCTATCACACTTGAAGAAAGTTTGGACAAAATTGTATTTGTCATTGCTGCCCTATGCAAATTTACATAAATCTGTCATTAAAAACAAGTAAACATGTGTATTATCTAATCTTGTAAAATTTATTCACCACTAATTTTTACATGGGTTTACAGACAAAGAAGTTCATTACTGATTTTTTTTCATGCACAACTTTTTAGGAATTTATATTTGTTTATATTTGTTGCATTTTTAAATTGCCCAGTACCTTTTTTTTGGGCTGTAACATTCCATGTAGCAAAGATCTTCAGCTGCTGTCTTGCATACCCGGCTTGCCCTCACTGCAGTCTACTTAGAAAGCCAAAACAGCTGTATGAGTGCATGCTCTACAATTCCTGCTGTGAAAAGAAAAAAATAAAGAGGTTTTGAGAGTGCTGAATTTGATGGCAGATAATTTAATATAATTATAAATGAGGATTTCCTCTCATTGTTTTTTTTTTTTTGTTCTGTTTCTACATGAGCTTTACAGGTAAATATAAACAGAATGAGCCATAGCATACACACTATGAGTCTTGTTGTTTTCCATCAGAAAAGATAGTGATTGATTGCAAATCGTATGATTTAATACAGAATAATTTGACAGAAACATTACTCATGTAATACTCTGTGTATTTTGCATTTTACTCTTGTTTTCCATTATTCTTATTGAAAAAATGTGTTTAATAGTTTTGTAAAGAGTTTGAGGGAAAGATAATATACAAACATGTATGTGATTGATTATAATCGACAGTTTAAAAAAAAATAGCTATGTCATTCTTTTTTAATCAAGAGTTGCTCATCTTTATGTAATAAAATAGTTATTTTTTTTTTCCGAACTTGCCCCTTCAATTTCTTTTACATTAAACAAAAAGTACAGAAATAGATAAAACCTTACCCAGCCATGCATGTACAATTAGCTGTGTGTAGCTAGCTCTCCATCTTTGTCAACAAGGAGGAATGCCTTGTACATTACACTCCCCTGTCCTTGTCTGTGACTTGATAACACTTGAAAACCATCAAAGCTTTGTAGTCATTGACCAAGACACTTTGAATGGCTTGTACATGGCCCCCCAAAGCATAATGATACGTCTCAAGACTTATGTAAAGTTTTATGCTTTCGTTTTCTCACAAGAGAACAGGGGTGTCTTAAAGACAAAGTAGATGTAGTTGCATATGAAATCAGTGGCCAAATTTTTAGATTGTTTTCCCAGCCTTCCTGGATCTCAAATGTGTCAGGAAAGTTGACCCCCATGAGGCAGGACTAGCTGGGACTTGTAAGTCTCTTTGTCCCGAGATAATAATCCATCATTGTAGTGTACACTATTAGCATTAGCCTTTCCATCTCTCAGTGTAAACAAATTACATTTCACCAATATCTGAAAAAGAATAAAAAATAAATATTCCATAAAATATAGACATGTAGAGGGCATTTCATCTTGTTCTTTTATGAATAAATGGATTAATATCTAGACTCTAAATGGTTTCTATGCCTAAATCTAGTTCTTCTTAAATAAAATACTCAGAAACCAGTACTGGTTATGTTCATGCTCTTTATTGTAAGAACATGTGGAACTCTTTCTGAAGAGCTAAAAATATAATACTATGTCTATGAGATATTTTATTTCTTCTGTAACACGTCTATGACGTTCTATAGCTTTGTTTCAAGAAATATTTTTACAATGATGCAATTTTCTCTAAAGAGCGTAGTATTGGCATTGACAGTTATGCTATCAAGCTCTCTATGAAATGACAGTAATGTCGGTTGCACTAACGTTATGGGAAAATAATAATATAAGGATGACTGCTACAGGCACTAGATTCAATATCTAGATTTAAAACGATATTTCAATTACAACAATTCTTTTAATTCAAATGAAAATTATACAAACATTGTAAATCAATGACTTTGACTCTAAGATAACTTGGCTATAAAAAAAAGGCTTATGTTCGATATTTTTTAAGCAAAAAGCGATCTGGATCAGCTTTACAAATTTTACTGTTAGGTGCTCAGTACCAAAAATAGGTTGTTTTCTTTTAGTCATGTTTTCTCCCTAAAGATCAGCTGGGAGAATTTTACTTCTCAAAAAAAAAAAAGAAAAGAAAAGAAAACTCAAAAGGACATATCAAAGGAAATGAAAGGGTATCTATTAATATTACTTAAGATTTAATTCTCTCTTTGTTTGACCTAAAGCCGGCCATACACGTTGCAATAATTGCTGTAAATTATCGCTTTGCAATCATTTTGGCAATATGTTTGCCTCGTGTAAGGTGATATTGCAGAAATTTATCGACATCAAAAGCTGATTGCTTATTGACTGGGACAACCTGAAAATAAATTGCCCATGCCTCGCGACACTGTCAATCTGCCGGACACCCTTTGTTTTTTTAAGACAGACAAGCCGACGCTGGTGCAGTGAGCTATTGTTGCTGGTCAAATGTTCATTTGTGAGGCATCAGATTTTGATCTGACAACACATTCAGCTTTCTCCACCTAAAATTAGCAAAGTCTTTCTGGAGGGATGCTTTTTTGAACATGTTTTAGAGAATTAAATTTTATTTTGTAATTTGTCTCTATAAATATAACATTCTTGTCTCCCCACTCCCGCCCATGTGTGTATGTCTCTCAATTATCTATCAGTATATATGATGTGGCTCCATATCACTCTTCACAAATCTTGTCAGATCTATAATCCAAACACGATTTTTATATGAAATCAATGAGAGACAATTAGCGAAGGTGAACATTTTTTCACATTGATATTATTTAAAATCATGTTTCCTTCTTTCCTACCTGCTGATTTTTTTTCAGCAAATCTTGAATTGGGCCGACATTATTTTTCGCATGCCAAAGTGCCCTAGACAATATCCATGCACGTATAAAAAACATAAACAAAATCAAAGGCAAATTTTCGACTAGACCTTCTGGCGCCTACTGGCTTAGTGACCGTATTTGCCGTTTGCCAATACTCTGGACCTGCGTTTGTACTATGATGTAACCAAGATCTAGACTGAGTAGACTCAATAGACTGTAGGCCTTTATTGGAAACTGATTATTCTGAGTTGTGAGGACATTACTTTCATCATGAGCAAATAGTTTTGGCAGGTCTTCAAGAATACTACACAAGTTCAGCTTGTTGATGGAATGATTTTTGTCAAAGCATGTGTGGGCAGATGGAAGGTAATTATTGCTTGAAACATTTCTTGCAATATTGCCAGCCAAGTAATGGCATCAATTTATCACCACATCTATGGCCAGCTTAAGTCATACATTTCTTCAATTGGGTGAAGTTGCTACACTTTTTATGGAGTGAAAAGTTGGCTAATGGATTAAAGCTAAGTAATGTGTTGTATATTTCTTCTTTTCCAGGCACATGGAAGATAACTATAAGAATCTTGTTCCTTCCATGGGTTTGACGAATTTGGTGAAAGAGATCCGTGGTTGGTTCTACGAGCAACGTTTGTGGACTGATATGATGGTCAAGAAGAATCCTGATGATCCTGTGTGGCGCCATGTTTCATATATAAACGCACAGCTTGATGGTTTATATGCTGGATACAAAAGTGTTCAGAAAAATAATCAGGTGACTACTGAATTAAATCTTGACATCTTCTTTGTGTCTCTTTTATTTTGAAAAATAATATTGAACTTGAAAAAAAAAAAGGAAATTCTGGAGAAGAAATGTGTTTATGTTTTTAAATATTTAACTCAAATTGGATTGATGTTTAACAAACTTCAGTAAAGTAAACAGCCATAATGCTTCAAAATTATTATATTTCTGAAACATCCTTGGCTAATAAACGATCAAATTTTCTTCACTGTTTTTTATATGTTAAGTTTATTTGAATTTCCTGAATTTTGCTCATGACCAGAATGCTCTGGATTGGTATGATGTGGCTTTCATGACTGGTGTTGGAGATCTCCTAGACTTGAGGTATGTCCTTAATCCTTCTTCATTTCCTGACTGGAGTAAACTCACGGGAAGCGAGGCAGAGATCGCATTTTACACTTCTGGCCATTGCTCGGCCCTTATTAAGGTAAGCTGAGCTTTAATTTTATCTGGAATGTGTAACTTACAAATGCAATATTTAACAAAAAAAATTTATCCTGTACCTCCTCCCTCTTCTATAAAATTTTATCTAAAAAAAACCCATAAAAATTTGGAGATGAAGTGTATCAATTTGTTAAACTAGTCTATTGGTTCTTAGTTTTTAGTTTTCAAATGGTAACAAGATTGTAGTATTTTTTTTCCTTCCATTCTTTATTTTTTTTTTCTAAAAGATTTTTTTCGACAGTATTTTAAACAATTTATAAAAGTCAGAAGGTAACGCAGAAAAATCAAAGCAGGTACCCTCTTGAACAGAACAGAAGGCAATGTAAGAAAGCATTGCTTTTATAAGGATGAATAATTGCATTGCATATCTGGGAGATGTCATTCAATAGATTAAATTAACCTGGAAATACTTTGTCGTCGCCCTCATTCTACTCACTGTGACTTTTACTGCAGAAAGCACTATCGTTTAGGTTTTCAATTTCAAACATTGATAATTTTTTTTTGTCTGGGAAGTTTTATTTTTCACCAATGGAAGCATGAAAATATTTAAACATTGGAGCTATTTTGCTTAAGTTAATAGTCTTAAAATTTGCAACATTTTTATGCCATGACTCATAATGAAACTTTTAAGGAATGATAAGAATATCTTTTTCAGCTTCTGCCTGGCTTTGAGAACATCTTCATGTCTCACTCCAGTTGGTTTGTCTACTCAGCAACCAATAGGATTTACAAATACTATAACCTCAATGTCAAAGATACAGCGACAGCAATGAGGAAGATGTCTTTTTCAAGCTATCCTGGTAGGTCTCTTGATGTTTGTCACATTCTTGTCGCACAGAAATGCCTTCATTCAAATTTTGCAAATCTGTCATCTTGCCACACAAATGGAATAGCAAAATACTGTGAATAATATTTTCATAATTGTTGATTAATTAGGATCAGTCTTCCAACCTTGATCTTCCTATAAATACATGTAACACAAATACATTGCTGAATTTTTCAGGCTAATACTATATTCTGTGGACTTCCATCTTTCACTTGTTTGACTGTTGTGCTGGGAATGAATTTCGGAACATGAAATGAAGGGTACCGTAGTTATTTTTACAGGGATGACCCATATGCATCTCTTTCTTAGATAAGAAACAGTGGTTATTTGTCTTAGTCTATACTTCTCATTATCTTTCGTCACCAATATTTCAAGGCATTTTAAAAAAAGCTTATCGCTAGAAATCTTCTTTATTTTAAACTCTTATATGACAAAGATATTTGATTTGTGACCTTCCAACTGTGCAGGTTTTCTGGTTTCACTGGACGACTTCTATCTCATGGACAGTGGCATGGTGATGCTGCAGACAACCAACAACATCTTCAACGCCTCTCTCTACAAGCAGGTGGTTCCTCAGTCACTGATGGCCTGGCAGCGAGTCCGCATTGCCAACATGATGGCCCATGGTGGCCAACAGTGGTCGCAGATTTTAGACAAATATAATTCAGGTGAGGTCGGCATAGTGGTTATAAATTACTTTCCTGCACTGCGATCAGTTGATTGATCTACACAATTGCAGGGACTAGTAAAAGACGGAGATGAATTCCTTCTTTAGGTACTTGATTTGGGAATAAATGTTTAAATTCGAACTGTCTACTGACAAACTTTCTTATGTCTATGCAATGTGTTGAAGAATGACTAACACTGGAAATTAATTTTTTTTTTTTAAATAAAATATTAACATGAATGATTTTGTTGTTAATGGTTAAATAAACAGACATGCATATTAAGATGAAACTAGGTATGAAAGTTTCAGATTTTTTTTATATTGATGTATCATAGAACAAACAGAAATATAAATTGAAGTTATCTATTTATAGCTTTATTTATAGAGTTGGAAACCTTTTGCACATGTATAAAGATGATAGAAGTTGGAGTCCTTAGTGGTTAAGAGTATCAGGATGAAAGATAGAAGTTTTAAACAGAGACAGCAAATTTGAAAGTCTAAATTTCAGATACCAAATGTTTTGCAGCTCTCAGTGTAGTAGGCTTGTCTCTGAGAGGCAAAGAAATATGCAACACCATCAAAAGAACAAATAGAAAAGACAATATAGTAAAGTGCACAAAATATAGTGACTATAGATCATTCTTTGTTAATGACTCAAAAAATGAACATGACTTAACAAATCTCTAGAACCTGAAACAATACAGTTTTTGCTTAACCCTATCAAAATCATTACTTGCAGCCAACACATCTGTACTGATAGGTGTGAATCTATTGTGAGAGTTGATCTTCTGATCGAGTGAATCTATTGTGAGAGTTGATCTTCTGATCATGTGAATCTATTGTGAGAGTTGATCTTCTGATCGAGTGGATCTATTGTGAGAGTTGATCTTCTGATCGAGTGAATCTATTGTGAGAGTTGATCTTTTGGTCGTGTGAATCTATTGTGAGAGTTGATCTTCTGATTGAATGAATCTATTGTGAGAGTTGATCTTCTGATCGAGTGAATCTATTGTGAGAGTTGATCTTCTGATCGAGTGAATCTATTGTGAGAGTTGATCTTCTGATCGAGTGAATCTATTGTGAGAGTTGATCTTCTGATCGAGTGAATCTATTGTGAGAGTTAATCTTCTGATCGAGTGAATCTATTGTGAGAGTTGATCTTCTGATCGAGTGAATCTATTGTGAGAGTTGATCTTCTGATCGAGTGAATCTATTGTGAGAGTTGATCTTCTGATCGTGTGAATCTATTGTGAGAGTTGATCTTCTGATCGTGTGAATCTATTGTTAGAGTTGATATTCTGGTCGTGTGAATCTATTGTTAGAGTTGATCTTCTGATCGTGTGAATCTATTGTGAGAGTTGATCTTCTGATCGTGTGAATCTATTGTGAGAGTTGATCTTCTGATCGTGTGAATCTATTGTGAGAGTTGATCTTCTGATCGTGTGAATCTATTGTGAGAGTTGATCTTCTGATCGTGTGAATCTATTGTTAGAGTTGATATTCTGGGCGTGTGAATCTATTGTGAGAGTTGATCTTCTGATCTTTGACGAGGGCTTCTGAGATATCAAAGTTCAGTGTAAATTTGTGCACAGCAATTTGTTTTTACCTTTAGTCTTGCTGACAGCACCTATCATGCTAATTAACTTTGCTTCAACATAATCTTAACACAGGTAAATAAAATGAAAAAAAAAACAACAACAAAAAAACCCCCAAAAAACTTGGTTGTCTTTTGCCAATCCCAGTGTTTTACTTTAGCTAACAAAAATTTGGAAAAGCCTTATGAACACACGCTTCTATCAATAAGTTAGATGCTATAAGTCTAACATTAATACCAATTTCTTAATAATCTCATTTAAATGATTCTCAAACATGGTTAACTGATAGCCCCATCACTGTGTTGTATTATTCAGCAAGACAATTCTGTGCAAAATTTTACTTCTTTGCATCAATTTTACCAGTACAAATTTAATTTTTTACATTTATGAGTGATCTAAATTTATAATTTTTGGGGGGTTTTCTTAGTGAAGATAATAAATTTTGTGGACTCACAATAACAAGGTTCTTCATTCTGAAAAAAAAAATGGACACATATAGCTGCTTCTAGGCTGTAAATCTTCATCCACAATCTTTGTTTTAATTTGTTGTAAAGGCATTGATTGAACAGCCTAAAATTATGTTCCTTTTTTATGTTTTAAATTTTTTCCAATTCTCATTTTAAATGCTTAAAATATGATAAATCTGGTTGAATTATAAATTATCTGAAAATATGTGTAATGAGGCAGGTTTATTTAAGGTAAGCTTTTGCCCTTTCTTCTATGCTAAATTTACTTATTTATAATTCTCTCCAAGGCACATATAACAATCAGTATATGGTGATTGATCTGAAACAGATTGAGTTGGGCTCTGTTGTTAAAAACAATGCATTATGGGTCGCAGAGCAGATTCCTGGTCTGGTGGTCGCGGATGATCTCACAGATATACTGAGGGCAGGTAAGAAGCAAATACTTGCATAGTTGTGCGGCGATGTCTGTCACAGAAGAATTTTAGGCCGCTGTTAAAATAAGCAAAAATATCACCCATGAAAAGCATCAAGTCATATGTTTTAAGTGTGAACTGTTCTTTCTGTGATGGCAATTGTGGATCTGTTTTGTTTTGAAATATCAAAATGCTTAGCACAAATATCACAGATGAATGATGAGGGAAGAATAGCTGTTGCCTGATGTGGACCTGGGCTCATCACCCATTCCTGGGTTGGTCAACGACTGGCAGAAGAAGAGGAGAGCAGGCCTTTATGACTTTTGTCACTCTACTGAAATATGGAACTACCAAATAAACAAATTCATCTATTACTTCTCCTCCTTTCCACCTTTTTATACCCTTTTTTTCTTCTTTTGAAAACCTCTCTTTATCTTCTTTACATTTTGAAAATGCTAGAAATGTATTAAAAATTATGAGATAGTATTTAAAAAAAAAATGAAACTCCATAAAAATTACACAGGATAGCAAAATTTTAATACTTAAGCGAGCTTCCATAATGGAAAAGTGTTCAAGGCTCACACGATGGTTAGTAAGGATCATAAAAGGGGTATGATGTCCAAACAGACCTCACAGTAATAGATTTGTGAGTTTAATTCACAGTTATAGTTCTTTTGCCTATGTAGTTTTAAAACCATAAGGTAAAGCATATGGTATTGTATTTTGAGTTTACTTTGTCAATGAATGTAATTATAGTGAAGAAACAATGAATTATTTCTATCTGAAATGTTGGTATGAAACATTCTCTAAAGAATTTGTATTTGTAAATGTTTTATTTTTCATAACACTCGTGGTGATCACAGTAGGAATACAATGAAGTTTTTACTTCAAAAAGAATAAATTATTTTTTTTATCTTTCCTTGGCAATGTGACTCAACATTCTAGGCTTTGGGATGTGCAAAAACCAAAAGCACAAAAGACAAATTAAAATGTTTTTTTTTCTTTTTTTAAGAAGCACAATCCCTTTTGATGCCCTTGAGTTTAAGGGTTTATCTCATTTATTTGATAAATTTGATCTCTCCCTATCAATTGATTTAATTGAAACTCTTTATTATAAAACTAAAAGGCAACTTCTGTTTCTTTCTCGACTATATCCTCTAAGACCACTCAATGTGCTGTGATGAAGTTTACTGAATTTCTATCTACCAAAAACAGAGTCCCACACAATACAAAAAAAATTAAAGGAAAGTTAGATAAATTTAGGCTAAATATGCTTTTTAAAGTTCCTTATATTTTTATTCTAATGAATTCATCAAAATTGTTAAAACTATACTGTGATTGGCTCTGGAGAAGGTATATACCTATTTTTGTTGTAAAGTTTACTTTTCTCTTTTGTATTCGTCTTCCCCAACTGTTCTTTGCTGTACAGTTTGCTTTTCTTCAGAGCGGTTGTATGGCTCTGGAGGATAAAAGTCTGTTATTTTTGTGTATTTCTTCAATCTAGTTGTCTTCCCCATATGTTGATCTGAATGTGCAAACATGCTTGTCTTCTGTATTTTTGATGCTTAAGTCATAAAAATTCTGAAACTGAAAAAAAAAATTCACTCAGAACAAGAGGCATAACCATCTAAACTTTTGAGTAGTGCATGATGATTTTAACCATTCTGTTAACTGTTTTAAGGATAGTAGTTGGTTGATATTATTATGTTTTGAAACTCTCATCCAAATCAACAGAGCTATTATCTACAGCATTAAACAACTTCTTGAAAATTTGACATCAACAAGTAAATTGTTTTTTTTTTTCATTCCTGCCTCTGTAGGCATTATTTGAAAACCTGAACTGATTATCATTTTTTTTTTGTTATTCTGCAGGTTATTTCCCATCTTACAACATTCCATTCTTTGAGGAAATCTACAACAAAAGTGGATATCCTCAGATGGCGAAGAAACCAGGTGTTGGCCAGACTTATTCTTATCAGTTAGCTCCGAGAGCGAAGATATTCCGGCGAGATCAAGGATCTGTAAAGGATTTGGAGTCTATGAAGGCCATCATGAGATATAATGGTAACACTTTGTTCTTGAAATATCATGTAAAAAATTCATGTTTAAGAAAGCTATGTAATTTTTTTTTCTTAATCTATGATAACTGATCACTGAATGTGATCGACATGCAAAGCATTTTATTCGGTCTAACTATTCCATTAAAACTCTGTTAAAAAAAAAAATAGCAAAAGTGAAAAGCTGCCCATACAGACATGTAATCAGCCATAACTTGTGTCCAATGCTTCTCTTGGCCGAGGCAAGTGCTTTGAAAAATCTTGCTATACCTGTCTTAAAATCTCCTATTTTCTGTCAGATTTTAAACATGATCCATACGCTGGTGGCAGCCCTTGGGGGGCGGTCTGCTCTCGGGGAGACTTGGACCCAAAGCATCCGACAGTTGATGGTTGTTATGATACTAAGGTAATGGACTTTACAATGTGTAAGCAACCAGTTTTAAAAATTATTGCCAAAGGTAATAAAATGAAAGAAGATATGAATGAAAGATAAGAAAAGGAAGGAGGATATATTAATATAAAATAAACCCCAAAAAATTGTGTGAAAGCCACAAAGCAAGGAAGCTGACCAATCTCATATGGAAAATTTGGGTATTATCATTTTTATGAACTTAAATAGATGTAAGTCTAATTCTAAACCCATGCATGTGGTTTCAAGGCAAGTGTTTCTTAACAGTAATGTATATTTTTTTCATTGTTCTTGGTGGTTAGCAAATTTAAATCTGGTACTGTTTAACCATGTTTCCAAGGAAATTCTGTAAAAATAGACACAAGAAAATCATTAGCTAACAGAATGGAATTTGAAAATTATACAAGAGAAACGATCAAGAAGGAGATGATATTATACTACAGCAAGTGATTTTTTTTCAAAAGACAAATAATAATAACAATTTAACAAAAAGCAGTAGTTGAGATTTAAAAGAATTTGTGTAGAAAGAAAAATATAAGATGAGGAATTTAAAAAAGGAGGAAAAATATTGAGACATTGCTATTCCATGATCTTTATAGATTTTACCTTGCTGGTGGAACTGAACAATATAACATCCTTAAAAAATAAAGGAAAGAAGATGAAACAGAAAGCTGAATGAGAAGAGAAAGACTGATGAAATGTAGAGATATTAAGAAGGCAATAAAATTCATGAAGATTTGTTTGTTTATAGAAAAAAGAGAACACAAAAGTAAAGGAGAATGCCTGAAAAGAGATTCAAGAGAGTGATGAAGAAGAAAAAAAATAGATTAGGGGCCTAATTGCTACACAATATACAAACCTTGGAATATCTCAAGTTGCTGTAAGATAGATGTATTTGCTGATCCATGGCCAATCAATCCATAACTAATTTTGATCAAACTAGCATGCAATGGAATTTAAGAAGATAGCTTTAACCATCCCAGACATTGTACCCATAGCACAAAGGAAGTTAAGGGTTTTTTTACATTGCTTTTTACTGATAATTTAGTGAGGAAAATCAACCTAAAGAGTTAGCTTACTTCCTGTCTGAGGAAACCTTGCCAAATGAATTGACTCTGTGTATTTTCTTTGTCTTTGAAATAAAGAAAATAAATTGTTTTTTAAAGATGATAGAATTTCAAGCTATTTTTAACCACCCAACTCTGTACTTTATTCATGTAGAGCTGCATAGTTTTGTCAAAATATTTGGAATTTTGGCCCGCATTGTTTATGACAAATTTCCTGACAAAGACGCATGAAAATTTTGCATTGCTTATCTTAAATTTCATGATATGCTAAGCTATGGGTAGAATTAAAAAAAAACAAACTACATTTAAGACAGGAGAAGAAGAAATGGGATAAGAATGTGTAAGACTGTTGGCTTCAAGGGCGAATAAAACACGAGTTTAGCTTGAAACTCTCATTTACTCAATACAAATCCACATTGGCTGATGCCCTCACTTCCAGGTGGCAGACTTCCATATGGCTAAGGATCTACAGGCTGATGCGATCAATGGACCAACGCTGGGAACTAATCTTCCACCATTTTCATGGACAGGCCAGTGGGCAGGGCAACCTCGTGCTGGTTTACCATTGGTTTACAATTTTTCATTTAAGAGGATGAAACCAAGGTTTTCCGGCAACAACTAAAGTTGTAATGTGCACCCAAATGACACGCCTTCCAAAAGTGAATTGTTTAACCTTATTACTGCTGCATGGTTTTGTCTTCAATTGAACTGGAGAAATTCCAAAAAGTTAATGCGTTCAGGCATACTGTATTAGTCCAATATATGCATGCAGTGAAGTTGAAAAACCAAGCTCATGTTTAATGGTTAACAATTTGCATCTACATAGCACAATATCTGAAGTTTTAAAGGATTTACAGTTATAGGATGCACTTGTAGCCAAAGAGAATGCACGCAAAGCCATTCCATGTATTTTAAAGACGTAAAAAATTGCAACTGTTGTCTTGAGGAGTATAAAAGTTGTAGTGTTTTACACAGATAGATTCCAATGTTTATTGGTGCTCAAGAAAAGAGTGAGCTTGAATATCTGCCTTCCTCTTTCTTTTTCCACAAATCCTCTTTCTTTTCTCTCTCTCTTTGTCTGTATTTTCTTGTTTATCTTACTCTCTCTATTTCCCTCCACCCATCTCTCTCTCTCTCTCTCTCTCTCTGTCTCTCTCTCTCTCTCTCTCTCTCTCTCTCTCTCTCTCTCTCTCTCTCTCTCTCTCTCTCTCTCTCTCTCTCTCTCTCTCTCTCTTGTGTGTGAGGTATCTAATCTATACATGATACAAGATAGTGCTGTGATTGAAAGTGTCTTTCATTTTGTAGCTTTTACCTCAGTAAGAAAGTATAACATCTTTAGATGGCACTCTTGTGCTTTTATATCAGTGTGTTTTCTTTATTATCTGAATTTGAATGTTCTGCCTTCATACGAATATTTTATTCATTTTCATAATGAATTCAAGAATTTTGGACAACTTGCGTTTAAAAATAGTAAAAAATAAATATGTTTCTAGTATTATCTTGAACAAAACACTTATTTCTATTTAAGCTTTTTTAATTATTAAAAGATTTTTAATAAAACTATTTGATCTGTTTTATGGGTTTGGTTAATAATGAATCTTTATGATTGCTTGGAGATAAACATATTTTATTTACCTGAAAATTTTTACCTTTTTTAAATGACTCGATTTTAGTTGTATGAAACAGTTTTTAATCTTTTTTTTTTTATTTTGAATTTAGTGAAGTCAACCTTGTAATATCTCTCCCTCCCACCCTTCTCTCTCTCTCTCTCTCTCTCTCTCTCTCTCTCTCTCTCTCTCTCTCTCTCTCTCTCTCTCTCTCTCTCTCTCTCTCTCTCTCTCTTTTCTCTCACACATCCTCCCCCTCTCTCTTTTTGTCTCACACATTCCCCCCCCTCCCCTCTGTATATATCTCTCTCTCTCTCTCTCTTTTGTCTCACACATTTCTCCCCCCTCTCTCTCCCCTTCTCTCTTTCTCTCTCATTTCTTAATAATTTGTGGTACCTTCAAATGAGAAAAAAGGGGTGAAGAGAGCGTCATGCTTTGTGTAAAGGATCAAAGCCTTGGAAGGCATCCTCCAGCTAAAGTTGCAGCTTTCAAGTGTGAGCAGTAAATTATAATCTTCAAAGAAAAAATATTTTCCTTTGAAGGTTGTAGATAAAAAAGAAAAGCTATATATAGTTTAACAGTTCAAAACATCAAGATATAAAAGCAAGAGAAAGCTACGACTTCAACCAAATGAAAAGAAAAATGACATGACCAGTGCCCATAGGAATGAAGCTCAAACATTGAACTGACTTTTATTTTCTTCCACTACTATTCTCTCCACCCTTGCATTCTCAATTTCCTCATTGTCTACTTGTTTATTGCTCGCTACTGCAGCAACAGACAGACCTGCGCCGTTGAATGTAAACCCTGCAACGCTAATTATAGTGCTCAGAGGAGAACTATCTCGGGTCAGTCGTAAATGAAGAGTCGTTAGAAAAAACGGTAAAATGTAAACTGATATAAGTTAGTAATTCACAATGCTTCTGTTTGGTGAAATTGTCACGACTAATCGCAAAAACCTATATGTGTAATGTGGCAAAGAAATAGGAAAAGTCTCTTCCCCCCCACCCCCCCTTTTTTTTTCCCAAACCAAAAAAATAATAATAAATAAATAAAAAGATAAAAAAAAAATTGATGTAGAATTCACATCATTCTAAGTGTGACCAATTAGAAAAAAAAACAACAAATTAAATAAATAACAAAATAGGAGTAAATTATGAATAAAACAGATTTAAAAGTAAATGATGCTACATATAAACGGGCTGCTCAAACAACGTACCTGTGTGTGATGAGATTGGTTCTCTGAACTGGCAGATTTTAATCTCGCTTGTTGCCATTTTCTTTCATTATTTTTTCTTTTTAGTTAATAATAGAGATCTAACCTCATCTCTGTCCAGACAGTTTCACGTGCCACGTAGCATTGTATTAAACACACCACTCATTTCCACGCTTTATTTTTCACATAGACACCTAACATGCTCTTACTTTCAGGGCCCACTTATTAATATTACTTTTTATGGCTTAAATAAAAGGGGAGGAGGTTGGCAAAATACCAAATAACTTCTACTAGTTTGAGAGCAGCCTGGCGTTCTGAATAGATGTGCACATGTTACGTATTACTACTTTATTCACCATTCTATTAAAGATAGAAATTAAAGTCTATGACAGACGTTGAATGAAAGTTCTTTAAATTAGCCTTTATATTCTAAATATCTTTCCTAAGACCAAACAAGGTAATAGTTTTCCAAATTAGAAATAAGATTTTTAGTACCCAAGCACGAGGTCAATTCTTAACTTTGGAAAAAAAAAAATTGCTGATAGCTTCCTGGTAGTAAAAGTTAGATCTAGCCCAGGATTTCTGAACAGAATAATAATTTTACCATAAAATACGCTGGTAAGGAAAACCGAGCAATTTTTAAAAACTGGTTCAAAAGAGTTAAAGTTTTTACATGTAATAAGTTCAAGGACATTGAAGGGATCGCTTAATTTCTAACTTCGCAGAATTATAATTTTTTTTTTTTGTGTGTGGGTGACATTGATATCCCATACAATACTAGCATCCACACCATGGCTCACCATAGTCCTCGACTGTCCTCAGGACAGAATGACACAGCCCAAGCTCAAGCAAGGACGAACCTGAGCGGGGATAAACAAAACCATGAATTGTCCATTTTGGTATCATTCCTTGCTTTACTTATCTGAATATTCCAAAATGTTGAGTGGTAATCTCTCTATAATTTATGATATTTAAATGTTGATTATGTCTCTCAGGTAGGACAGAATTAATTACACATTTTACACAGCTGTAGAAAAAATCGTGACAAGAAAAAAAAAAAAGAAGACAACAACGACAACCGAATTATAAAAATAAGAGAAAAAGTTCACAATTTCCATTAATTTATTGTTGTCGCTTTTACAGCTGTGCAAGCCTCTATACACTTTATTTTCTGGGGAAAAGACCTGTGATAGCAATAAAAGCCTTTTTTTCTCCTATCAATACAATGCAACTTATCATGAACATAATTTTATGACTAAACATTGCATTATGTGAGATAATGGAATATAACAGTGATATAATGATAACAGCAACAGTGGAGGTGATGACGACACCGATGACATGATAACAATGATCATCAAATAAAGTTAATAATAATAATAATAGCAGCATCAGCAGCAAAAGTAGTAGTAGTAGTAGTAGTAGTAGTAGTAGTAGTAGTAGTAGTAGTAGTAGTAGTAGTAGTAGTAGTAGTAGTAGTAGTAGTAGTAGTAGTAGTAGTAGTAGTAGTAGTAGTAGTAGTAGTAGTAGTAGTAGTAGTAGTAGTAGTAGTAGTAGTAGTAGAAGCAGCAGCAGCAGTAGTAGTAGTAGAGGTAGTAGTGGTAGCAGTAGTAGTAGTAGTAGTAGTAGTAGTAGTAGTAGTAGTAGTAGTAGTAGTAGTAGTAGTAGTAGTAGTAGTAGTAGTAGTAGTAGTAGTAGTAGTAGTAATAGTAAAGTGTATTATCAGTGAGAGAATTAGCCCTTGAGGTTTGCCAGCTTAGACAATGTCCGGCTTGTCGTCAGAGGGCGCTACTTTAGGGGACCCAAATCTTCTCTTGCCGGAGATGGGTGGTTTTGGTGTCTGGGACTCTGGTTCAGAGACCCCTGAGATGGAGGTCACTGATCTTATTCTCATCCTGTCACTGTCAGACTCCACTGGTTTCGGAGAAGGAGGGGCTTCGCCTGGGTCGAGGTCTTCTGGAGTCACTTTGTTCACTGGAGGAGAAGTCAGGT
Source organism: Elysia crispata (assembly GCA_033675545.1). Taxonomy (NCBI): domain Eukaryota; kingdom Metazoa; phylum Mollusca; class Gastropoda; family Plakobranchidae; genus Elysia; species Elysia crispata. The sequence goes on from JAWDGP010001865.1 coordinate 58,163, forward strand.
TAGACCAGATAAAGAGTATTACATGTACCAGCCTCTCACAGAAGTTGCAGTTTTATTCGTTAGCTTCTTTCCTATATCGTGTTGATAAAGATGTTTTAATTATTAGGACAGCATTTTTTCCTTCCCTGTTCCTGTCTCTGGTTTGAAATCTACATCTAGGTATTGAGCTAACATGGAGCAATACGATGAGGAAGCAAAGCATATAATATATATTATATATAAGTCTGAAAATCTAATAACACATCCAAATAAATTAAGCCATTAACGTCCATTGTTGGTCACATTTTGAACGATATAAAATATTCGTATTTTGAGGCAACCTGAGCATCCAGATTCTAAGTTCTCAAAGCACTTTTTTTTATTTTCAGCAAAAGAGAGAGAGAGAGAAGGGGGGGGGGGGGGGTGGAATGCGATTATGTTTCTGCATGATTCGAGCCTGCGTTAGCCAGTAGAAGTCCATAGACGATCAGTTTCTAGAGATATTCATTCTCTGGATGTAAGATTAAAATTAATCTGGCGCTGATGGGGTAAAATGTGACTTGTTGAAGAAGCAAATTAGATCAATAGTCTTGAGGACTTTTCGTTGTCATTTTGAAGGATACCTACTGAACTATCATCACTCACAGACCCGCGACTGTTTTTTTTTTTTTTTTGTTTTTTTTTTTTTTTGCAGGAAAACCATCTGATCGCACAGTGTTTCTGGGCAATGCAGATGATGGCTGAGGTATTTGATGTGGACTTCATCAATGGGAACATTGTCATTGGGTGATATGTTTGTAAGACTGCGACAGTATTTTAGTGCGGTAATCCGTCTACGAAGATCCGCTTTAAGTATCCATGAAGCGCAGACATGCACGGATGTCGTGCCACCAAGGAGCACATTAATCTACTTTTCACTGAAGAGTTATGTTGTCTCTACTCCATCAGGGCGCTATCTTTGTGTGCCCGGTTCAGGACGTGCATGCAGTTAAAGTCTGAGAAACCTGTCGGTTACAGTAACATTCATGTCTTTAAAGCTTGTCTTCAGTTCCGGGCTTTTCTCCGCTCACCTTTCATCCTTGCAGAGGCCGCTGGTGCTATTTATCATAAATTCGTCTTAACCTGGGTTTTCTGAGCATTGATTTTCCACAACATAATCCCTTAGGCTTTTTACGAGTGTGATCAACCGCTAAACTGATTGCGTAAAAAAATCTTGGGGCATATAATAAGTGAAACAGACTTGCATGTATAGTCGTTCTGGCTACAACACTGGAAAACAACGAATTCAATACTGTCTCAACCTATTGACGTTGTCTACTGAAGGCTCATTAGCTGGCCATGAGTCGCTACAAAAAACGTCTATAGGTGGCGCTGTTTAAAGAATTCATCGCCTTTAATTGATTTGAACCTGTGCAAGATATTGAAGGACCTATAAAAACAAATCATTTTGATAAAATTAACTATAAATTCTCTCTCCCTCTTTCTCTCTCTCCTCTCTCTCTCTCTCTTTCTCTCTCTCTCCCTCTTTCTCTCTCTCTCCTCTCTCTCTCCCTCTTTCTCTCTCTCCTCTCTCTCTCTCTTTCTCTCTCTCTCCCTCTTTCTCTCTCTCTCCCTCTTTCTCTCTCTCTCTCTTTCTCTCTCTCCCTCTTTCTCTCTCTCTCTTTCTCTCTCTCCCCCTCCCTCTCTCTCTCTCTCCTCTCTTTCTCCCTCGTTTCTCTCTCTCTCCTCTCTCTCTCTCTCTTTCTCTCTTTCTCTCCTCTCTCTCTCTCTTTCTCTCTTTCCCACTCCCTCCCCCCTCTCTCTCTCTTTCTCTCTCTTTTTCTCTCTCTCCCTCTCTCTCTCCCTCTCCCTCTTCCTCTCTCTCTCTCCCCCTCTCTCTCTCTTTCTCTCTGCCTCCTCTCTCTCTCCCTTTCTCTCTCTCTCCTCCCTCTCTCTCTCCTCTCTCTCTCTTTTTCTCTCTTTCTCTCCTCTCTCTCTTTCTCTCTCTCTCTTTCTCTCTTTCCCCCTCCCTCCCCCCTCTCTCTCCGCTCTCTCTCTCTGTGTCTCTCTCTCCTCTCTCTCTTTCTCTCTCTTTCTCTCTCTCTCTCTCTCTCTCTCTCTCTCTCTCTCTCTCTCTCTCTCACTCTCTCTCTCCTTCTCTCTCTCTCTCTCTCTCTCTCCCCCTCCCTCCCTCTCTCTCCCTCCCTCCCTCTCTCTCTGTCCTCTCTCTCTCTCTCTCTCTCTCTCTCTCTCTCTCTCTCTCGCCTCACCATCATAAGATCCAGAGTGTCCTGTGAAGTCGGGTGTGACCACTGCCCCGTCAGCAGCTTGCTGATCATCGCGGTCAGCACTGAGAGCGTCACCCTCTTTCACCAACAGACCAACAACTACCAAGCGATAGCCGAGCAGCAGAACCACTATGATATTCTTCAGGACGAAGAAAAAGATGGTGGAGTTGATCACCCCCAATCTGTAGAAAGGATTGAAAAATAGTCTATAAAGCCAGTGGATTTGATAATCTTATTCTAAATATAATAATTTAGTAAAATTATACGGACCCAGTTGAAAGAGAAGAAAAAAGATACCGAAAGGTTGCTGGTTCTAATCCCGTCAAGAGAAGAGATTGAAAACTGATGATGAAACTGATATACTCGTTCTCGTGGAGAAAAAGGAGTCTTACAACATGACTGTGTGCCTTAGGGTCTAAGGTACGCGGGGCTGGGGATGTATTGCCTTAAGAAAATGTAACCGTGACTGCCGTGCAAAGATCATAATAATTATTCCACTGTACCAAAACACAAACAAAACTGGAACTATTGAACTTCCAGTTCCCCAGCCTTATTAGTCGCCACTAAGCGAATTGTTCTTGAAAAAAAATATTAGTGATGCAAATCAATTGCAATAGAAAAGAAATTAAACGCGTTACAAGTTTTAAAACTTAGGTAACTTTTTGTACTCAGTTATACAGAAAGATAGGGTTGAGATTAAACTGGTAAGATAGTTTTGGAGATGAAAAGCACTAAGCAATAGGTCTCAGTTGTTGCCGCAAATTGACACTAGGACTTAACAAAGGCTTCTTCGAAACTTCCATCAATGGATATAAAAGCTTTGACATCATAACTTAGCAATTTTTTTTTTTTTTTTTTTTTTTGGGGGGGGGGGGAAGGGATTCCTCGCGACTGAGTGACGCGGCTACGTTCTCATTTATTTTTCCTGAAGCAATAATTACGCCATGGATATAAGGCGTAAGCATCGTTGAGATTTTTGTTCCCTCTACCTTTCCCCTCGTCAACCATGATACTTTCTCACTTGACCATAGATCAAGGTTGTCTTAAACGTTACGTCTAGGCCAGTTTTATGTACGGTCTTTGGTTTAAGATGTGGTAACACTGAAAGCATAGAAGACGACACGACAGGTTGTCTTAAACGTTACGTCTAGGCCAGTTTTATGTACGGTCTTTGGTTTAAGATGTGGTAACACTGAAAGCATAGAAGACGACACAACAGGTAAAGGGAACTTTGACATCAAAACTTATAATTAAAAAAAATGTCGTGTTACTAGAAGGATATATGAAATGTGAAGAATGCAAGCAAGGAAAGCAGAAGGGCTGTTGTGCGCTTCTCCTCTCTCCCAACCAGGCGGGAAGAAAAAAAAAATAAGCAGAATATGAAGCGCCAGAGCTGGGGGACGGTGAAGGGTATGATCAAAGAAAAAGAAACGAAGAAAGGGAGAAATGATAATACTTAATTATTAAGCCAGGAGTAACGAAAGTTTGGGAGAGAGAGAGAGAGAGAGAGAGAGAGAGAGAGAGAGAGAGAGAGAGAGAAAGAGAGAGAGAGAAAGAGAGAGAGAGAGAGAGAGAGAGAGAGAGAGAGAGAGAGAGAGAGAGAGAGAGAGAGAGAGAGAGAGAGAGAGAGATCTTCTTTACTCACTCAATGACGGCGTAAAGTCTTACTCCCAGGTAGGGACCATCTTGCATCAATATACTAATCACCAGACTCCAGATTTCTGATTGTGTGAGATATTGTCTAAGAGTTTTCTTTCTCCGTTTTAGACCCGCATTCTTGGTGTTACGGTCTGTGACCGGGTCCAAATGGTCAGCCGCTGTGGAACCCTTGGCTAACCGGGCCTTTTCTGGACTCGCGGACATGGTCAGAACAAGGGTAAACTGTGGACATAGAAGTCAAGCATAATATTATAGCCAGGGGTAGGATGAAAACTGGATAGTCAAGTTCAAAGACATGGTATGAATGTGAATAACCTGGGAAGTTGACAATTCAATAGGATGCTTGGGATCAAGGTAAATAATAAATCGTTCACAATTGTCACAAGGACCAGTCTGGAGGTCCTAAAACATCTTCAGTACTGCTAAAAATAAGATCACTCTCTAGACAGCTCGGGCTACCCGTCAAGCCAGACAGGCGTTGAGCCTCTTCTAATAACGATATACGCTAAGGCGCGAATTTCACGACATCATAGTAGATGACTTAAAGAAATGGCGCATGATGCACCATCAGCGCCTAGAGATAGAATGTCGGACGATAGGCTGGAGCAACAACCACTGACAGAAGCTTTCAGTCGGGGAAAGCGAATGTAGAACAGCAAAATGAAGTTTAAAAGGATGCTTAAAAGTTACGTGGAATAGTTTGCTACTACCCATAATAGTTATGCAACGGTTTATTAACTTGGGAAACTTAGCCTGATTCTTAAGCAGACCTTGCACCAGTGCTATTTTATCACAAAAGTTTTTATCAACAGTAAACACTTCGATCTATTGTCATGACATGGTGAAAGATAGATGTAAAACGCGTTAAAATCTTTTTGAATAGACTCTTTATAATACATCTAGTTCTATTCAAGCCCGCTGTATTTTTCCTTCGAAGAAAGTGTGTCTTAGCTACTCCATACTAGATACAGGGAGATATGAGTAAGTATACTGGGTGCGCTTTTTTTTATCTTTGTTTAAGTAAATTTGGACTGAAACAGTCACGCAATGACCAAGTTGTAAACTGGTAGTGAAGTAAGGCGGAGTTTAAGCGTGGACCTGCCTGAAAGAGACTGAGCGTCCACACGGTGAGGATCACGTAAGGCATGTAGCTGTCTTGTTTTACTTTCTCCTCCTCAAATAGCTGGAACAGCTCCATGACGTCCGACGCCATTCCTGGAAAATGGATAGAATAAACATTATGTAAGTTGATGGCGTATTAGAATTATTTCTTTGTTTTCTTTTACAATGGGTTTTGAATACCTGTATCTGGCAGTAGTATTGTAATATTGATACCCAGGCGAACTTACATTTGTCAGGCAGGGAGAGCTTGAGCGCGATGGAGGGAAATAGGAATAGGGCGTTTGTGTGTGTGTATGTGTGTTGTGCAAAAAAAAAAAAAAGGGGGGTATCAATTTCCAAAATAAGAATATATACTAAGGTCAAGTTCTTGCGGCTTGTCTTTAGAGGATCAAAACCAAACCAACAAGCAGTAGGTTCATGTGATCACGTCAGTAAGGTCAACAGTTTGTAAGGAGGCTGAGCTGCGTGATTTGTTAATTCATTAAGTCTATAAACAGTTCGGTGGAATCAAGAGCGGGTATCTTAGAGTTCTTCGGTTCTATCTTATATAGTAATCATTAATAAAAAGTACTAGACTCTTAATTATTCGACCCTGGAAGCCAAGTGAATCGAAAGCTTTTGTTTAGACTGCGGATACCTGTTTTAAGGCGAACAAATCTTTACAACAAGGGTGATGTTGGTGGGCTCACCACAAAGCCGATTTTGGAGCACTAAGTAAAAAAAAAAAAAAAATAAACGCATGTCACATGATGCATACTTGTCCTCTCCAAGATAGTCACAAGTAAGGGGGATATGTGAAGTCTCAGTCAGTAGCAAATAGGCATGGGGCTGGGGGTGCAGGTTCAAAATCAATAGCAAACACTGAGGCTAAGGTTTAGAGTCAGTAGCAAACACTGAGGTTAAGGTTTAGAGTCAGAAGCAAATATTTTGGTTCAGGTTTAGAGTCAGTAGCAAATATTTGGGTTCAAGTTTAGAGTCAGTAGAAAATATTGGGGTTCAGGTTTAGAGTCAGTGGTTAATAGTGGGGTTCAGGTTTAGAGTCAGTAGAAAATAGTGGGGCTTAGGTTTAGAGTCAGTAGCAAACACTGAGGTTAAGGTTTAGAGTCAGTAGCAAATATTGGGGTTCAAGTTTAGAGTCAGTAGCAAATATTGGGGTTCAGGTTTAGAGTCAGTGGTTAATAGTGGGGTCAGGTTTAGAGTCAGTAGAAAATAGTGGGTTTAGGTTTAGAGTCAGTAGAAAATAGTGGGGCTTAGGTTTAGAGTCAGTAGAAAATAGTGGGTTTAGGTTTAGAGTCAGTAGCAAACATTGGTGTTCAGGTTTAGAGTCAGTAGCAAATACTGAGGTTCAGGTTTAGAGTCAGTAGAAAATATTTGGATTCAGGTTTAGAGTCAGCAGCAAAAGCTGAGATTCAGGTTTAGAATCAGTAGAAGATATTGGGGTTCAGGCTTAAAGTCAGTAGAAAATACTTGGGTTCAGGTTTAGAGTCAGTAGGAAGTAGTGGGGTTCAAATTCAGAGACAGTAGTAAATACTCGGGTTTAGGTTTAGAGTCAGTAGCAAATACTCGGGTTTAGGTTTAGAGTCAGTAACAAATACTAGGGTTCAAGTTTACAGTCAGCAGTAAAATTAATACTGAGGCTCAGTCCTAATAGTAATTTTTGTGCCAAATGATCGGACCAACGATACAGCTGAAAAAGCTCAAACGCAGAGGAAGAAGAATAAAAAAAAAATTCCAAAACTAGGAAGTGCGCACCGATGAAGACGAAGAGGAGTTGTGAGAGTTGGTCCCTGGTGATCTGCCCTCTTGGCAGGATCCAGCGACACAGGATGGGGAGGAAGACCAGGAGGTTTTCCAGGATGAAGATGATGTCGTTTGACTCAAGCTCGAAATTCGTGCTCAGCTGGCGGAAAAAAAAAAATAAGTTAAGGGTCTTTCAATTTGCATTTATATATATATATATATATGTATATATATATATATATAATATAATATATATATATATGTCTTTATTATCATAAACACTTTTATCAATACGCTAATAAACTTGCAAACATTTCTAATCATTCCTCCTTTCAAGAGATTACACTAAAGGAATAATGGTAGAGCCCTGCAATCAGACAACTGGCTTACAAATAGGATCGTCTCACCCCGGGCAGGTTGGATAGAGCACTTGTTGTGTTGGTATTGGCCAGGTTAGATTTGAACTTTCCGATTTTCTGTAGCTCGAGGAGCCAGACAGAGGGCACTGAGGCCAGGAAGTAGCACGCGAAACACAGGCACACCCTGATCAGAGGCAGGTGAATGTTATGTGTTAATGAGAGAAAGAGAGGGGGGGGGGAGAAGAGATAGATGGATAGATAGATAGATAGATAGATAGATAGAGAGAGAGAGAGAGAGAGAGAGAGAGAGAGTCATGAGACAGACAGATAGAGACAGAGAGAAGGACAGAGGCAGAGACAGAGAAAGCGACAGGAAGAGAGACATACAAACAGACATAGACAAAAAAACAGGCACGCAATACAGAAAGGCAGAAAAGGTAGACAAAAAGACACGGGAGACAGAAGCACACACACAGAAAGAGAGAGAGAGAGAGAGAGAGAGAGAGAGAGAGAGAGAGAGAGAGAGAGAGAGAGAGAGAGAGAGAGAGAGAGAGAGAGAGAGAGAGAGAGAGAGAAGAAGAAGAAGAAGAAGGGAAGGAGAGAATGATATGTAAAAAGAGAATAAAAAATCATAAAAAGGAAGAAAATAAGGTAATCAGAAATACTATATATATATATATATATATATATATATATATATATATATAAAGAGAGAGAGAGAGAGAGAGAGAGAGAGAGAGAGAGAGAGAGAGAGAGAGAGAGAGAGAGAGAGAGAGAGAGAGAGAGAGAAATAGAGAAAGGGGGATAGAGGAAATTTCGTAAAAGCTAATAGAGACAGTACATGACTACATAAAAATAAAACACCTCATGATATCTAGTTTTAATAATAAATCTTTATAAATTTATAATACTTCTATCTCAGCCACGCTTTTCAACACCAAAGCTACCTAGTAAATTCTTAAGCCACGCATTCAAAATACGTCTGTGAAACGCCTGTCCAATCATAATTACCCTTGAACTTTTACCCTTTCTAATATTTCCAATATCATAGTTCTCATTTTATCCTATCACGGCTTCTCTGAAGCAAACTGTTTTCCTTTGGCCACTCCTCTTTATCACTTTAGATATCCTATGACTTCTATTTTTGCCACGCCCTTTCGACAACATAGTTAACAATTGACTTTCTCTTGGTCGTGTTTTTCAAAAACCATAGTTATTTATTAGCTTTTCCCTTGACTACGTCTCTCTAACAATCTAGTTAGCTATAAATTCTTTTACAACCACGCCTCTATACCAACATTATTATGCACCTATTTACTTCTCAACTAGCTAGAAAATTTCCGACACCAAATTTATCTTTTAAATTTCTCTTGATCACTCTCCCAACCAAGCAGGTATCTGCTAGGTCTCCTGGCTAATCCGCTAAACCAACACACATAAACTATTATTTTTCTTATATCAAAAAGTGCCTAACATGTTGTTCAGACCTTACTTTGGTTACAATGCCTTAGAAAACCATTTAATAATTTAATCATAGGCCTCATTATCATTTTCTAACTAAGCCATGCCTTTTTAAAATCGTACCTTAGTTTTCCTTTTTCTAACATATCTTTTGAAGATTACATCCACCCCTAGCGTCACAAAGCTTTTCCTCTCTATATACTCCTCTCCAAAATAACACTTACCACTTCCTCTCTTGACCGCGCCTCTTGACAACGGTGTACACGCCCTCAATGAGCAGCAGACTGAGGATGGAGGTGAGTGCCCAGAACCTCTGGTCATTCCGTTCTCTGACCACCACCATGACAGTGAGGATACTGAACACGGCGAGAATGACCCTCACTAGGATGGCGAAGAACACCGAGAACACCTGGCACAGGTCTGCGGCCATAGTGGAGGACTTCATATTGTCAGAGATCGACATAGTCTGAGGGCGACACTGCCCTGTCGGCACTCTATTGTCTGCTAGTCAAGATTCTATCAAAGTCTTGAACATATAAAAACTATAGATAATCTTTTCACTTCTCGCTTTGCCAGCAACGTTTCTTCCTTCCTTATGGTCTCCTCTATCATAGTTCTATTTGTGCGGAGACCAATCTAGTCTGGAAGATTTCATCAAAGTTGCAGTTAAGGCAAAATTTAAGAAAATAAAAAAAAAAGAAATGAAAGGATAAAGCAAAAAAAAATAAGGGCCTCAGAGCAAACCAAATGATTCAATCTTAATGAAAAAAAGGAAAATAAAAGTATTCGAATATGTGGAGATGAAAGATAAGCAGAGGTTGAATTACTTTTGCAGCGTCAGCTGCAGCAATCAACCGCTGTTGATATCCAAATTGATTAAAGAGTTTGGTTCATTAATTGAATGATAATATCAGATAAACTTTCCACCACAATCAGACAATGTGACCATAAGACAGAGGTAAGGTCAGAATCTAATCTAGTGAGAGATCCGAATCCGCCTGTGATTGTGTTTGTCAATTTCCAGACCAGAGTCAGTCCTGGGCTAAACACACGCTCTACACTAAGAGATAGATCAAATCAATAATGTGCGATCCTACTTTAAAAAAAAATTACCGAAATTGAAACAACATATTCTAAAAACTGTTGCGGTTCACTCGTTCTGTAACATTCCAATAACAGGAGTAGGAGGGAATTTCTTGGCAGGGGACTGAATGGCTGCAGAGGAATCTTTCACATGGTATGGGAACACAAAGCTTTCAGTACAGGAGATTCAGTTGTCGAATGGCAAGAGCAATGACTTCGTCCTTGCCAAAACAAAATCATAACCAGTTTAAAACCAGAACCTCTCTTGACAAGACTGAAGGGGAGGAAACTGTCATGGTATGGGCCACGGTAATTACTACAAAACTGAGTCTCAGACGGAGCTACAGGAGACCTTGACCTGAGGCGCTGGACGAGGACGCTTTATGAAGAACAGGAAGGGGACATCAAACAACAAAGTAGCCCGGATAGTCTGACACTCATCAGAAAGGTAGAGGTCAGAAATGGCTAGTGCAGACTGGCGATCGAATGTCCGTCATGCCCCGTAGACGACCCTTACGGTGTTAAAATAAACGAGATGAAGATCAGTTGGTTCCGTAAAAAACAAACTTGAGAAAAATCCACATGCCTGAGATTAATGTAAAGTTGAGGGGCGCAAAAGCACTTAGTTTCTGACTTTCAGCCATTACACGAATACCAGGCACAATCTAATTCACAGAAATAATTACAGTGCTGAGAGCAATAAATGTGATATGGAGTAGTCGTCACTTTTCTGGGAAACTTCTGTGGCAAAAAAGAGAATATTAACTTGGTATCTTGAAGAAAACATTGTCCCCCTTTGGTCATCCCGACTTGACAATAGGAAGAAACACCTTTTCACTATCGAACAATGCTTAGACATAAAAGTTTTAATGTGAAATGCGGCTTAAGCAACATTCATAATACAGTCTCGTTTGTCACAAATCGAACAAAACAAAGTTATGATTAACCTTTTACGTGGATCAGGGTGACTTTGTTACTCTACGAGCCGTTTTAATTGGTTTAAAAATACGTATGATGGGAGTTTATACTTAAATTTTCTGTAATATTTAAATTTTTTTCAGCAAATAAATATACGTTATTTATAGCAAAAAAAAATACTAAGTATTGGTCATTTATTTAATTCTTTAAGTTCAAGCTATGGGGGTAATTACGGCTTGCGACGAATAGGAATCAAATCGTAGCAATCTTTTATTTATCTCAAGTAATCGAATTCTTAGCCTTATGATTGTTAAGGACAGCAAGTAGAACCAAGCGAATACCAATACCAAGATATCGACCATTCCAGCTCGGGATAGTAATTATTTTTTATATGATAGATGTGGGGTGATTTTTTTCACCCCGGGGTACAGATGAATGTAACGGGGTTTATCGCATTAAAATATGGGGTATTTTTTTTTTTGTTACTTTCGATGTAAGGAGAGATAAAAATCATTTGTTTTTGGGCCTTTTAAAATGTGGGGGCACAAAATAACTCTCTGTGTAGAGATACGATCGTAAAACATCATATTATAAGGTTAAGTCAAAAAATAAACATCAAAACTAAACCTGAATTACAATACTGACTTTTATAATCTAGACAAAAATGGTAAATGTGTTGTAACGGTGAATTTAATTATCCTGAATTATGGAAAATTTAAACATGGTAAACCCAAATATTGAGCTTTATTCAAATAAAGTCTAAATTTTGACCCGAACAGCTTTTGAGTTCGTTTATTTTATTTTTATTCCTCATTTTTATCTTTTCCGTTTTTCTATTATGGTTCACCCTGGTCTGCCTCACGTTGCTCGTATGTCTACTGTCAGCAGACTGACCCATTCCTCTCTAGCCTCGACTATATCAGGTGTAGAGATGTCTCTTCAGTTGTGTAGGCAGTATCTAGAGCTATGCTCCACCGTTCATCATGTAATCTACATATTTAGAAATGTTTTCACGTGTATCAATTTGCTTTCGATTATTACTCTAAATAATGTATTTATCTATTCGTTAACTAATCAGCCAATCTATCAATCTGTTTATCTCTCTGCCTATCTATCTATCTATCTATCTTTCTCTCTATCTATCTGTTTATTTACCTATTTATCTAACCACCCAACAATCTATCTAATACCTATCAATCCCTCAATTCAATGTATTATGTTATCGACACTAAACCAATTTTGTTCTTGAGGATACCAGTGTGTGCTAATACAAATCCAGAGCCAATTATATTCTTACCGGTGCACATGCTAAAATTACAACTTGAAATGCATTATGCTCGTCAAAAACGCACATGAAAAGCTTTTGAAGAAAAAAAAAAACTACCAGTCTCTGGTATCTCTTTTTCACCTGGAGAAGTAAAACAGACTCAATTAACTCAAACAAAGGTAGGTAAATCACTCGAGATCGAACACAATTCCTACCAACTTCAGTCTATGCGCTATTTTGAAGGACTCCCTCGTCGCGTCGAGCTGTTCTATCTAAGTAACTTTTTGACGTCATTTCCTACAGCACTTTGCTCTTTTTCTTAGTATTGGCGTACTTTTAACGGCGCTATTTAAGTTATCTTATCGAAAACAAAGGTATATTAAGAGTACTGCATACCTCCACTGGGTGTTACGGGTGATAGAAATAAGCTAACACCAGTACTTGTCACAGGATAACTCAACCAGGAGAAAAGAATATTTTCAAGACTGGAAATATTTTAAACTTTTTTTCCCTTTTGTTTCAATATTTTTGGATTTTTTTAAATAAACAAAACACTTAGAAACTTAGAAACACAAAGATATCCGAAATAAAAACCAATAATTTTAATCAAATATTACATTCTCTTGAAATTATTCATGTTTATCAATCTATAACCGCTCGTAGCTGTTTTGTGTTGACGTACGAGAAAAATTCAAGCTGTTTATGTAAAGATCTTTCTTTTAAAAAAGCTCTAAAATTCACATTCACGTGGAGCACAAGACTCAACTTATGTCAGTTTTTACTCGAGCCAGGGTATTCCTATTTGCTTCAAAGAATTCCAGTATCTGAGACACTACAGCTTTCATTCCGAATCTCCATATCCGAGCTGGAGAGATTAATTTCCTTATATAGACACACTACCGTACACGTCTCCTCGCTGAATCTATTTTTAACAAGAAAAATGATCTAATGCTGTTTAAAAAAAAACTAAGGTATTATTAAAGGATTTTCCAAAGGATAGCAGTGTATTTTTTTATACTAAACGACAACTGAGAGAATCACAAGGAAAGAGTATTTCTTTTTTTTTTTTTCGCACCGTAAAGTCAGAATAACACAATTGTAACCGAGCGCGGTTGCCACAAAATACGGTGCAGAAACAACATATCAAGGAGCTACTCCTAAAAACTCTTCACACATTTGAATGCAATATTAGCCTCTTCATGCTGGATGATTCAATGAAAACCTTGGCCTGGCGCTGCATTTGGGACTAGCCTCCCACTAAGTACCTTACACAGTTTGATCTTTCATTAATATTGAGAACATCGGGCATTTCTGGCTCATTGGAGCTGTCCTTTAGCTCCACCGTCTGTTCTAACGATGTAATGTGGCGACGTTTTTTATTGTGTGACTTTTGGTGACGACTTGCCGACTGTCAGCAGTCAGGCCCGCAGCCTAATGGCTCGTGGAGATCTAGCCGAAAGTTCGATACCGGCGGCCCAGCTATTGATGCTAACTGAAGCATGGATCAATGCCTGGCTGATTTTGGACATCGATATTATATTAATTATTTTATTAAACACCGATTCAGCTTTTACAATAGATATTGTTTATATAAATAAATGAAAAAGCTGTCGTATCAAGCAAACGAGGTTGTTTCAGGTAACAGAGTTCATAGGTCTGAGGAATTAGGTAATGCCCGGTGATCACTAATTTTTTGCTACGGAAGGTAAAGACGCACAGTGCAGACAGTTTGGACAAAGTATGATTGGACTGCAACTCCAAATATAAGATCTGTGACAAACACTGCCAGGTATTCAACTGGGGCCCCTTGAAAAGGTGGATCCATCCAAGCGAGACGATAGACAAGGTTTCATTGTCCCCTAAATTCAAAGACGATCAAGCCATAGCTTTGGCCTTTCATGACATAGATATTGCAAGATTTTACTTAGCCCTTTCAAAAGCTGATTTATGGGCAGTCTGATAGAGCAGCTCTTTAGAAACGTTTAATTTCGATTTCAACAATATTCTGTTCAGCTTTTGTCAGACAGGTTTCTGCACACAAATGAACTGCTTATGGTTTAGGAGATTTTTAAAAAAGAATTGAGGAAAAATTTATTCCGAGGAAACAGAAAAAGCAGAGAACTATATTTTATGAAAGGGGAGGAAAAAGTTTCTAAGAAACATTAGAAAGAATATATTAAGATCTAGGCGATAGATTGTTCTATAAAGCTATTTATTGTACTTGCCTCCATTTATATTTTGATAGTTTGAAACCGCTGCAATTATCTACATAAAATCTTAATGTAAACAAAAAACCCATAATTATTTCGTTATGCATAAAAATTAAGTTTTTTTTCCATAGTTTTATTTATGAAACTGTCACTAGCCTCTGTGTCAACCGAAAATTAGGTTAAACTTAACATTGTATAAACTGAAGTTTAAAAAAAAATTCATCAATAAAAATCACACTTTAAATGTACGTGCATGTTTGGGTTTACTATTTAAAATCTTAATAAAAACATGGGCCCTATGAGTACCTCCATAGAGACCATTATATATCTACTAAAGAAGCTTTCAGGACCATTGATCGGCTTCATTCTAGTGATGAACTAATGAAGGTTGCGGGCAAAAAGAAAGATTCTGCTTTGGTTTATTTGTTATGATTTTTTGATTTTTCAATGGACGCCACCTATTCACCACATCAGCTTGGGCATTGCATTTCATTTGCGATAGATTGCCTCGATAGACGGATAAACTAAATGAGGCCGGCGTGAAAAAAAGCGCCCAGAATTGATATGTGTTTGCTTGAGAGATAGAGAAAGAGAGACAGATAAAGAGAGAGAAAGAGAGGGAGAGAGAGAGAGAGAGAGAGAGAGAGAGAGAGAGAGAGAGAGAGAGAGAGAGACAGACAGACAGAGAGACAGACAGACAGACAGAGAGAAAGAGAGAGAGAGAGAGAGAGAGAGAGAGAGAGAGAGAGAGAGAGAGAGAGAGAGAGAGAGAGAGAGAGAGAGAGAGAGAGAGAGAGAGAGAGAGAGAGAGAGAGAGATCCATTTATAACAGAATATCCTACTGATGTCGTGAGAGAAAAATTTGACCGTTTCAAATTGTGTTCTGAATGTGATAAAATTTCATCGTTGTAAAGTTTTTCTCAACGCAGATGTCTTCCCCACCTTTATTTAACATGTAATAATGTCCTTCTTACTTACGAAATTTGTCTTGGTTTGCTATTCAAAGAGAGAGAGAGAGAGAGAGAGAGAGAGAGAGAGAGAGAGAGAGAGAGAGAGAGAGAGAGAGAGAGAGAGAGAGAGAGAGAGAGAGAGAGAGAGAGAGAGAGAGAGAGAGAGAGAGATCCATTTATAACAGAATATCCTACTGATGTCGTGAGAGAAAAAATTGACCGTTTCAAATTGTGTTCTGAATGTGATAAAATTTCATCGTTGTAAAGTTTTTCTCAACGCAGATGTCTTCCCCACCTTTATTTAACAGGTAATAATGTCCTTCTTACTTACGAAATTTGTCTTGGTTTGCTATTCAAAGAGAGAGAGAGAGAGAGAGAGAGAGAGAGAGAGAGAGAGAGAGAGAGAGAGAGAGAGAGAGAGAGAGAGAGATCCATTTATAACAGAATATCCTACTGATGTCGTGAGAGAAAAAATTGACCGTTTCAAATTGTGTTCTGAATGTGATAAAATTTCATCGTTGTAAAGTTTTTCTCAACGCAGATGTCTTCCCCACCTTTATTTAACAGGTAATAATGTCCTTCTTACTTACGAAATTTGTCTTGGTTTGCTATTCAAAGAGAGAGAGAGAGAGAGAGAGAGAGAGAGAGAGAGAGAGAGAGAGAGAGAGAGAGAGAGAGAGAGAGAGAGAGAGAGAGAGAGAGAGAGAGAGAGAGAGATCCATTTATAACAGAATATCCTTCTGATGTCGTGAGAAAAAAAATTGACCGTTTCAAATTGTGTTCTGAATGAGATAAAATTTCATCGGTGTAAAGTTTTTCTCAACGCAGATGTCTTCCCCACCTTTTATTTAACAGGTGATAATATGCTTCTTACTTACGAAATTTGTCTTGGTTTGCTATTCAAACTTTCAAAACTCCACTGAAATCCACACAAGAGTAAGATTTTGATTGTTTCATGACTTCTTAACATACCGCTCCAGCAATGACAGCTTGCATGTTCATGACTCTGGCTATCAAAGTATCAAGATTTTTATTAGGGTTTAGTTCGGGTTAATGTTGGACAAAAGTATGTATTACGTAAAAAGAAATTTTAAAAAATGGGGTTACGCTAAGAAAGAGGGCTCGGAATGGGATACGATCTGAGTTTAAGATAAGAATTACGGTTAAAATTGTCATGTGGGGAGTTTTCGACATATTTCAGAGGACTAGGGCCAGATAAGAACTTTTTCTGTTTACTTAGGTTAAGGTGAATGTTGTTTTGTAGGGTTATGTTAAAGGTTCAACTGGGATAAGTGTAAGGATTTTGGTCATTGCATAAAGTGGTTTTTTTATTTTTTATTTTTTTTTTAATTTATTTTTGTTTTTAGATTTGGTGAGTGTTGTAGTTAAAACTGGGGTTTGCTTAGGGGGCATGGAATTATCTCTTATTCATTATTAAGATGAAGTTGAGAATGAAAATGTTTGGGTTAGGAATAAAATGTTGGGTGAGAGTGAGGGTGAAAGGTGGAGTTCAGGTTTTATTTGAAATTATTTGTTGGTGTCATTGAAGGGGTCAAGCATAAAATTAGATTTAGGTATAGGGTTAGGATCACAATAAGGATTTAAGTTTTGGCCAAGGTCCGGTTAGTATGGTTTTAGCACTAACTTGACAGCCGTTTAAAGATAAGAGATGTTATTCAGGTTTGTTTTCACGTGCGAGTTACAGGCCTAAAAACAAGAGGTTGGGTTTGACATAAAGGGATTGGGATATACGTAACCGTTACAATTATGACTAGGCTTACTGCTAACTGTAAGCGTATTGTTTTCATTAAGATCTTAAAAAGATTTATGGATAGGATAAGGGTTAGTGTTAGTAACCGCTTCGTCATAGATCTCAGGAAAGATTCACTAACTGGAATTTAAATGACAGTCAATTTTTTTTTTGATGTTTTATAATCACCTCTCACACTCCCACGGAAAACCAAAACCCCCCGGGCGCAACAGAAAGGTATAACTCTTGTGAAAACTGTAATCACTACCATTTTTTCCTCCATGCACTGCCTTTGTTTAATGTCACGGAGATATGCGGACAAAGACAACAATGATTAATGTAAGTTTGTTTTCTTCTTATTCCAAACGTCTCCCAGAAAACTTTACAAATCATCTAGTAACTGGAGCGATCAGTAGCAGCGTAAGCAGACGCCACTTTTCTTGTCTCCTGTGCGTAGTACAAGGGTTTGTCTGTATCGGGAAGTTACGGTTTAGCAGGTTTGATTGGAATTTTCAGTCAAGTGTGAAAAACTCGCCATCCACGATTGATTTTAAAGTGAAAGAACCAGATACATTAAGCTGCGCCCACGTCATGCTTACTTTGAAGATAAGAAAGGATAATTATTACAAAACTTTGGGCAGCGGAACAAGATGTGATAAAATCTTGTCACGTTTTTAATCGAGATCTATCAATATTGTGTGCGAAACAATTCCGCTTCCAAACAAAACAATCCGTTTCTGTCAAGGATAAAGAACATTAACTCTTTCTGTAGCGCCAACTAATGCGTCATGCATGGAGAAAGTATAGACCCACCTGCTTTACGAATATATATTATCACTTTCGTAGAATTTGAGAAGTGAAAAGTTGAGCCTAATTCAGTAGTTGGACAAATTTTTGCCAATTGTATTTTTTAGAATGAATAAAGAATGCGTGTTATTCATATTGATTCATTATTAAATGAAGGTCTGCCATGGCTTCCTATACACAAACGTCTCTATGTTCTTAAATGTATCGACATGGTCTCTGAGGAGGCTAATCTATCAACAAGCCACGGTACAGGTTGGAAAAAAAAAACACAGGCGAGACAATCGAAAATTGAAGCAAAGATGTCATTGCTTTAGAAACTTTTTCTGTTTTATTTTTTATTTTTTTTTTTGCATGTATGTAAAAATGATTTCACAGCTGCATCAAAGTGCAGTAGTTTTTTGTCTCTCAAGTCTGTTCTAGCCGCACCTGAGCTATGTCCAAGTGATGACCGCTGTGGCTCAGATTTCCTGGCAAAAGAATCAAACTCCAGCCGACTAATATTCTAGTCCCGAGGCGGGCGGACTATCTCTCTGCTCGACGATAAGCAAAACATCATGGCGCAAGTCTCACCGGCGTTTCGGTTCTAAACGGTGAGTAACAAAAGAACGAGTCGAGACAGGCAGGACTTTCTGACCATCTCATGTAGTGTTCAGTCATCAGTGTACATCATGGTGTAAGTTAAAACAATATTTGACGCACACAGCTTTCCTCAACGTGACTCTTGGAAGTTTTGTTTAACATGATTAGGTGACTGTCTTGAGCCCTATGCATGTACAAATCGCATATTATTAATAAGTCTGCATTTATCACTTCTGAATGAATCTTGTTTTATTTATAGCTCTTCGTTTGTTATCCTTGAATGAAAAAAAAATATCAATGCTGTAGTCCTTTCTTTTTTTTTTAAGAATTCACATTAAACTTTAGTTTCACAAATATTTGTCTGTCATTAACATAACAATATTGTTTAACAACCAATAGCAGATCTGACAATGGAAATATACCAATAAAAATTGGACGCACGAAAGCATAGTAAAATGTTTTAGATAATGACAATTACTTATTCACCAAATGTGAAGGGGGGCTTTCGAACTAAATAATAACATCTAACAATTACTGTATTAAGAGTACACTAGGCTGAAGCAGAATGGTTTTGTGCAACAAATAGAGTTAGAAAAGAAGGTTCAATATAGACAGAAACTAATTCAAAGGAAGTGCAAGCAACAAACGGTGATTCTAATCTACAGACGCAGACAAGAATAGCGTCATATGAAATGAACTAGTGCAAGCTAGCGGAATCTTCCTGATCCAGTTCCCTTCTCAACTTTGTATGACAGTGAGGATTCTAGGCAAGTCAATTCCAAATCTAGCATCGAAAACAGACAACAATTATTGTCACTATGCATATGTCTACACAAACTCGGCGTCAGCTTAGATAAGGAATTAGTGAAGTGCCTGAATGTCTGGTGCAGACCAAGGACTCTATTTGGTTTATTGTTCCATGCTACAGGCAAAACAAAAAGCATTTCGCTCGCTTCTTGGCTTCTGCCATCGGTAACTACATAAAGTCATCAAGTCATCGAGTCATGGAGTCATCGAGTCATGGAGTCATGGATTCATCGAGTCATAGAGTCATCAAAATCATCGAGTCATCAAATCATTGAGTAATCGAGTCATCAAATTATCGAGTCATCGAGTCATCAAGTAAAAAACAAGTCATCGAGTCATAAGGCCATTGAGTCATCGAGTCATCAAGTCATCGAGTCATCAAGTCATCAAATTATATCATAAAGTCATCAAGTCATATTATCAAGTCATCAAGTAATTGGGTCATCGACTAATATCATCAAGTCACAAAGTCATTGAGTCATCAAATCGTCAAATCATCAAATCATATAATAAAGGCATCAAATCATATCATCAAGTCATAAAGTCATTAGGTCATAGAGTCATAAAATCTTAAAGTAATCAAGTCATCGAGTCATATCATAAAGTCATAAAGTCATCGAGTCATCGAGTCATCAAATCATATCATAAAGTCACCAACTTATATCATCAAGTCATTTAAGTCATCGAGTCATCGAGTCATATCATCAAATAACCAAGTAATCAAGTCATCGAGTAATATTATGAAGTCAGAAAGTCATCGAGACATCGAGTCATCAAATAATCAAAACCTCGAGTCATCAAGTCATCGAGTCATCGAGTCATGAGTTATTAGGACGTCTCCACTTAAGGTTTTACAAGCTCCAGGACCTTCAAACATAATTAGGACGTCTCGACGGAGAGAACCGTTGGATCGGTCTCCACTTAAGGTTTTACAAGCTCCAGGACCTTCAAACATCAAAAAAGTTCTTTCAGTCGACTCGGTTTTATTAATGACGTATCTCGATGCAGGCGACGAGCCTCCAAATCACCAGCTGTAGAACATCCAGGAGCCCGCAGCTCACCCCTGACCTTGTCGTTCAAGTTTGGGCAGGATCGCCCAGATCAAGTGTAATAATCTACCCCCCCCCCCCCTCCCCCGCCCGCCCCCTTCTCTCTCTCTCTCTCTCTCTCTCTCTCTCTCTCTCTCTCTCTCTCTCTCTCTCTCTCTCTCTCTCTCTCTCTCTCTCTGTCTGTCTGTCTGTCTGTCTGTCTGTCTGTCTGTCTGTCTGTCTCTCTCTCTCTCTCTCTCTCTCTCTCTCTCTCTCTCTCTCTCTCTCTCTCTCTCTCTCTCTATTTATCTATCTGTCTGTCTGTCTATTTTTAAATTAGATCTACATAGTAGTAGTACATGCTTGGTCCACGACCATAAAGTGTTAAGCTAATTTAAAAAAAAAAATGACATGCTCCAACTTGTCCAGCACATTCTTTAATTGTGCTATTTTACAAACAAGTGTCTTTCTATCTATCTGACTATCTATCTATCTGTATTTCTTTATCTCTCTTCTCCCTAATTTTCTTTTTAATTTTTGCGTGTTGTCCGCGCTATATTCACTGAGAGAGCTATTAAGAATTTCCATTGGAATTATTTTCATTTTCATTTTCCTTACAGACTTTCTGGCGTGCCCGGGGAGCTGTGGTATTATTCCAATAGATTAGAAATCATGTTGCGAACCTCTCAATAAATTAATTTGTAAACAAACTCCCAGGCAGACTAGGATACGTTTCCTCTGTTTTGTAAGAAAGCATGACTTTATTATCGGTGACGTTACACGTAGAGATATTTTTGCAAAAAGTAAAATTCTAAGAACTTAAGTGATTCGGTTTAAATCATAAACCAGACAAAAGAGAGTGTAATTTATGTAACCGTGTTTGACTAGATTGCATTTTGTATTGACGAGCCCGTTTAATTTATTCCAGATCTTTTACAATGCGACATTGGATGAAAAGGTGAATGATGAATTAGCTTTGTGCGTCATGAAAACTGCATGTGTCCTTTCGGTTAGTATTGTTTTCTGACACTGATCTGTTGACTTTAAAGAGTATTATGTGCAATTCTGCAGCTAACCAAGCTTTGAGTCTTTGTTTGCAGCTTTCTTTTGAGCTTTTTTTTTTTTGAATAATCGATTTTATTTGCGTTGTCCTTTATGTGTCTCATGTATCGAAATATGTGAGTGCATCGAAACTTTGCCTCAAGACTTTGTAGAACTTAGAAATAATGACCCTTTATTGTTATGAGTTTTTGGTTTAAAATATACCTGTATATCTGTGTAGTTCTCATCTCTTGCCTTTTTTTTTTAACTTTTTTTTTTGTTCTTCTCTTCTAAGTGCCGAAACTGCAGTGAGAGAGGTAACCTATAGTTTGTAAGAGACTGCGGTCCTGGAGTTCACAGTGAGAGAGGTAACCTATAGTTTGTAAGAGACTGCGGTCCTGGAGTTCACAGTGAGAGAGGTAACCTATAGTTTGTAAGAGACTGCGGTCCTGGAGTTCACAGTGAGAGAGGTAACCTATAGTTTGTAAGAGACTGCGGTCCTGGAGTTCACAGTGAGAGAGGTAACCTATAGTTTGTAAGAGACTGCGGTCCTGGAGTTCACAGTGAGAGAGGTAACCTATAGTTTGTAAGAGACTGCGGTCCTGGAGTTCACAGTGAGAGAGGTAACCTATAGTTTGTAAGAGACTGCGGTCCTGGAGTTCACAGTGAGAGAGGTAACCTATAGTTTGTAAGAGACTGCGGTCCTGGAGTTCACAGTGAGAGAGGTAACCTATCGTTTGTAAGAGACTGCGGTCCTGGAGTTCACAGTGAGAGAGGTAACCTATAGTTTGTAAGAGACTGCGGTCCTGGAGTTCACAGTGAGAGAGGTAACCTATAGTTTGTAAGAGACTGCGGTCCTGGAGTTCACAGTGAGAGAGGTAACCTATCGTTTGTAAGAGACTGCGGTCCTGGAGTTCACAGTGAGAGAGGTAACCTATAGTTTGTAAGAGACTGCGGTCCTGGAGTTCACAGTGAGAGAGGTAACCTATAGTTTGTAAGAGACTGCGGTCCTGGAGTTCACAGTGAGAGAGGTAACCTATCGTTTGTAAGAGACTGCGGTCCTGGAGTTCACAGTGAGAGAGGTAACCTATAGTTTGTAAGAGACTGCGGTCCTGGAGTTCCGGAACGGGCATAACGGTTTCTCAGTTTTCAGTTAATGTATGAATGTTACTGTGTTATTCTGGCAAAAACACCTGGCTTTACTGTTTCTTTGCTTACTTTTATCTACTTGCTATACAATAAAACCTTTTTAGCAACATATTTCCATATTTTAATGAGTATCTGCTTTTACCTTCCTCATACTGAATGTCTTAAGTCAAGACATTGATCAAAAGACAGATTCAATTAGGATAAAATAGGGATATAATTCTAGGGATCAAGGAAGGGGGACAGAGAGAGAGCAAAGACAGATTAAGGGACATAGGTGGTAAAAATGGTTTTTTATATATATATATGTATATATATATATATATATATATATATATATATATATTATAAAGAGATAATAACATAGAGTGATAGATATATATTTAAATAGATGTATAAATATATAGATAGGTAGATGGAGAAAGAGAGAGAGTGAGGGAGATTGAGAGGAGTAGAGAAAAAGAGAGAGGAGATAGAGAGAGAGAAAAAGAGAGAGAGCGATAGAGAAAGATAGACAGAGAGAAAGAGAGAGAGAGAGAGCGAGAGAGAGATGAGATTAGATAAGAGGGAAAAAAAAGGAAGGGGGGGGGGGGAGGGATAGAGGACAAAGTACTGTGTAATTATTGTACTTTGTCCCATAATACATTTCCACATGGATTTTGTTTCTCCTCACTTTCTTTTTATCCGTGTTTCTTAATCAACCTCTCTCTCTCTCTCTCTCTCTCTCTCTCTCTCTCTCTCTCTCTCTCTCTCTCTCTCTCTCTCTCTCTCTCTTTATTACTTTTCCTCTTTGATTCTCTCTGCTCTCATTCTGAAGACTCTGTCGACGTTCCTCTTTTTCTTTTCGCCTTCTCTTACATTTCGAGAGAATATCCACATTCTTTTAACACGATTGATGGCCAAGAGGTGATTTAGGTACAACCGTACTTCTGAAATTGAAGAGTTAATTTCATGAAACTTACACAAGAAATTCTCGGGATTTGATTTTTTTTTCATGAGTCCTTGTTATCCCAGTACTATTTGATACTATTCCTCCAAAGCAGCAAGAACATACAAATTCTATTCGAAAATTTTGAAATTAACTTACTGTCTATACCTGAAATCAATCGATCATGTCTGTCAAGGCTTTTATTTCAGAGGGTGCTTTCAGGTTACAGTAGAGGGAATACGTCTATCAGTATCAAACGGAAAAAAAACCGGCAAATAATGTACAATTTTATTGTGTATGTCGCAATTCATTTGCATTAGAAAAATAATTTATGATGTCATGCTGCCCTTACTTTGTTTCTGGGCTCTGTATTCTCCTATATTGCTTTTAATGGCCTGTATGTAGATTTCTATGTATTATTTCTTCATGCACTCTTTGTGTCTATTGAATGCGCGAAGTCAAAGGCTGTCAAATATAGTTTCAATTAGTTTTAGTACTAGAGTTTTAGGCTCTCCGTCTTGCTATTTTTCTCTATGTTTTCAATTTCAATACTTAGCTGCATCACTGAAACATTCCGTTTTCATGAGGGCAAAGATATCAGTTTGGTTTCCGTCACGATCCACCATTATTTTGGAAATTGACAATACAGAAATATGTGGCAGACAAGGTCACCGCCTCTTTGCTATTCTCTCAACCTGCCCTGCTCGGTTCGAAGAAGCCCAGCCTAGCCTGCAAACTGAAAAGCAAGTGCTGTCAACAATAAACTCACAGAGATTCCTTCAAAAAGGCCAAATAACGCAGGTTTAAGAAAGAGAAGCGATAAATGCTGTAGTTTTCACTCGCCGAGAGGTTGGACATACAAGACTCCCCGAACGCAGAGCATAGCTCCCGTGTTTTGCAGTCGGCCTATTGTCTGCCTGTCTTTACAATAACTGAACCCCAGCTATCCTAGATCATTATACTCAGCCATAAAAAACCCGTCGCCCGCTAAGACCAGGGTGTGAAAGACGTGGGTTACTCTATTGTTGATCGTCGGAGAGTAATTGTCATAAAATCACCATCAAGCAGAGACTTATGGTACCGAGAAAAGGAAGCCGTTTTTCTTAAACTGTCTTCCTGTCCTCTAGAAATCTTATCATCTGATCTATGTCAAACTAGCAAATTCCAGACCTCTCTTTCAGTCACCGATACAGCAACCACACTTACACACACAAACACACATATATATCTAGATTGTCAACACGAATCTTGCTTCAATTCTCGCAGAACTTCCATAAAGCGCCTTTCTCATTGAACACAGTTTGTTTTTGAACATTTTAACCAGGATACGTTTTATACAGCCATATGCTCTCAAAGTGAAAAAAAAGGTGAAATGATTATGTATCTTTAAACTGACGATCATGGTCAATGGTTAGATTATTATTTTTTCATGGTCTAATTCAAGAGACAAACAATTCGACGAACACATTATGACAGATTTATGGCTATTGACCCTTCATAGACAACAAACAGTGTTTATCTTAAATAATATGAAAAAAAATTGAGTGTAATATAAAAATCAGCCTATGGTGTTTTTTGTTTGGATAAAGCTTAGCAAATATCACTTCAGCGTCGGAATTGCATAGTTTTAATGAATGTCTTTGACAATAATACAGATAAAGTTGTGTGGTGTTTTTGTTTGGATAATGCTCAGAGCGGAGGATCAGTGAGTCTGATGTCTCTTATGAGGCACAGTGGTGTCACTATCAGTGCCTCACTTGACCTTTTTAAATCAAATATCGCTTCAGCATTGCAGTTAAATTATTTTAATAAATTGAATGTCTTCGATAATAATATGGATAAAGTTCTGATGTTTCCCAAATACATCTAAGATAATAAAGAAAAAAGTTTAAAATCTAAAAGTAGATGTTGAACAAAATCGTACCGGCAGTTCTACGGGGTTTATTCAAGAACAGCTTTTGGTCAAGCGAGACTAAATCAAGGGAAATCACTCCAGCGGTCACCGACATCTGTTGCAAATATCTCTAGCATCGGAACAAGCTGCGGAATTTCCTTATGTCAGCGTAGAGGAAAGCTAGATCTACGACCTTCCTGAAATTCGTTGCCGTGCTATAAAGACTCTCCCGACCCTTTCCAACAGTTTTAACTTGTAGACCAGATAATTATATCAATACTGTGCAGCCCACTGACAGCTATGGACAAAAGGCGATTTGACCAAGTGTTTGCCACACCCGATCATAAAAATATTGCAGTGTAACTCGCTAAAGTTTGTGTTCGTATCCAAAAAAAAAAAAAAATGCTGATGTGTCCCTATCACAAGATATGCTGTGAGAGTATGACTTTTTTTGGGTGTGGCAAACTGAAGTCTTAATGTTGCCATAATTGAAAGGACCTCTCTCTCCCATTATCCGCACTAACATTACGCCACCCTGATATACTTTTATGCTCCACACTTATATGGAGTCAGTGTGTGCCAGACAAATAGCAAGAACACTTTTAATCCCTTCTTACGCAATTCCACCTGATTTAGAAATTTAATGATCAAACTTTCCCTTTGTCAGCTTTGCTTCACGCGGGTGGAAGTGATCTGATCAAATCAATACCGAATTTCAGATAGCATTGATTTTTTTTTTTTTTTTTGCTGTGATAACAAGGTGATCTATCTTTAAATCCAAATAGAAAGCAAAAACACCACACTTGGAGGATAACTTGGTAATTATAAAGGATTCAAAAGGACGCGTGTGTGTCTATAAATAGTATAATACATGGTCTAAGAGGAAATAGGCACACAACTTTGTAATTACGGGACAAAAAAGAAAAAACAAAACTATTATCAATCCAACAAATAAACGTTTTACTTTGCATGTTTCGTCATTATTAATACAAAATCGTTGTTCCTTAATTATAAAGTCGTACGCCTATTTCCTATTTATAAATCATGTCGCATGACTATACAATTACTTGAGGAATTCTAACGAACAACACGTAGTTTCTGAGCTCTCAACTCTTGTAAGCTGACAATTATTGTGTTGGTTAGAAGATAAATCTAAAGAAAATTTATTCTTTCCTGAACTCAAATTCATTTGTTGTTGTTTTTGGTTAACAGATACAATTATTATAATATCGCTTTTGCCTAGAGGAAGTTTACTGTAAGGATCAGGAAGATACAGAGACCGACAGAATTTTGTCGAAAGAGAATGGGAAGAATAGTAAAGGGAAAACGGAAGCAAACATAAGGGAATTAAAGAGAAAGTGACAACCGTAACAGGCGTTACAAACGAAAAGAGAGAGAGAGAGAGAGAGAGAGAGAGAGAGAGAGAGAGAGAGAGAGAGAGAGAGAGAGAGAGAGAGAGAGAGAGAGAGAGAGAGAGAGAGAGAGAGAGACGCAGACGGAGGGGGAAATAAAAAGGAACGAAAATATAGGGGAGCGGGAAAGCAAAAAGAATAATATACAAATAAAATAGAGAGAAATACGAAATCTTACAGGGAAGAGACGGTCGATAAATTGAAAATTCAACCCACCGATGACATACTTTCCAACTGAAACTAGAGCAATCTGCAGTAGTGATCAGTCGTGATATAAAGGGAGGCTATAGCAATACGAAGCAAATACCAGATATGATATCAGGCCCTGAGACTACAGCAATAAAGTGGTACTAGTGGTAGATTTCCACAGCGTGGAATTCGCTCGCATAATTTATGGAGTCATCATTCTGTCAGTGGCGTTATGATCCACTCTATGACTCAGTTCTCCACGGCAAACCACGACATTCATCTGCCTCTTAATAGTGTAGCTTGGAGAGAATTGAGGAACATCCAACCGAACACATCTAGACCAAATAGAGTTAATCTCGTCAAAATTGGCATAAAGTTGTAAAGTCCCCTACAGATTGGAGTGGTAATTATATTTTACACCAAATAGTATTTTTAGAAAATTAAACGCAAAATGTGTTTACTATTTTTCCCTAAAGAAAAAAAGGTGATTGTGCGAACTACTACTTGTAAGTACAACTGGACAGAGATGGCTAGAATGAAACGGAAAGTAGGCCTGAACTGTATATAGTGTGTACGGCGGCAGTTCTAAAACCGTCATAAATAGATCTACATGTTATAGAATAAGATTTAAATAGAGAATCCTAAAAAGTTGCTTGGACATAGAATCTAGATCATTTCTAGGTCCTGGATATTTACAGCAGCTGGACTAAAATTAAATGGTTAAGATATTGGTCTAGAAAAAGCATTTATAGATCTAGATGTACTCGATTTTGCTTTTAGGTTTAAAATTTCAAAGGGATTGAAGATCTAGATATAGATTCTATGTTTAGGATTATATGTAAAGATAAATAGGTGGGAGCATGTTTCTGGATCATGTAAGTAACAGGATAGATATCAAGACCATTCATAAGTTGATTTCATACACACACGCACCCCAGTCCCGCCAAATTGACACCAGGGTCCCGTTCGAAAATCAAGATTTTAAGCTTGTAGGTCAAATGTTTGGATCCTGTGTTTGACGAAATTGCAGGATGGGTTTTGACTCAATGCGGAAAGAACATCCATACTTTTATAGATATCAATATTTTTGTTAGAGAGAAGGCAGTTAAAAACGGATTAGGCTAAAACAGTCGAAGCTGGATCTAAAGATTTAATGACGCAAGTGGTTAATAATTGAATGATATTTCTTACCCCATTCACCCAAGCTGCGCTAGACCTTGTGAGAATAAGGATTTACAAACCCCTCTCCCAGTGACGCAGATTAAAATCCAAGATTAGACCTCAGTAACTGTATATCTCACTGTAGATAATATGCCTCAGGGCCTTTGAAGCTCCGGTCACACGGAAAGATACAGCTGAAGACAGCATTGAATGGTTCAGCTATAAAATAGAGACATATGGTTAAAAAGGTGGATATTTTAGCTCTGTAAAGACACCGCAAAAGATGCGACTTAGGCTTTTCCTTTACAGCTGCTGTTCCAAAGGGCGTGGCAATACCTTCTCTGAGTCCTAAATGGCATAATATTCTGACTTACAAAACGATGAGTGTACCATCATAATGATTGCTTTACAGGTTGGTTAATAATCCGATTTTACCTATCTTTACAACAGGAGGGTTTCAGGTTTTTTGCAAAAAAGACAACAAAGCCTTCAGCTGTTCAGTCGGAGCTGCTGAAAAGATGAGACTATCAACCCGTCCCCTCATACCAGCGTGCTCGAACTCGAGAGAGTGACCCTTCAAATCTTTCGGAGAGAGCTCTGCCACCATGGCCATTGCGCTGTCAAAGAGATCGAAGTAAAGACAGGGATTTCAGGCTGCTTTGGTACATGAAATAACCATGCAACAAGCGCCATCAACATTAACACACAGTGAAAACAAACATTTAGATTGTCACGCAGATAAAACTATTTCCTATTTTGTGCATATTGCCAAACAAAGATTGGTAAAAGCAAAACTAACGTGTGAAATCCGCCCCAATTTTAATCTATCAACTAGACGTTGAAGTAAGGAACTATCGAAGAGAATCGTTGAGTGCAAATCAATAAATTTAGGATAAAAAATGAAACTAAAAGGTTGAAACTGAATGTGAAAAGATTTATTCTAACCTTTTACCTTACTTGGTAGGTCCACTATTTCCACCAGTCATTAGATGCATTAAAAAATTGAATAGAGATTTATACATTGTATTTATACAGATGATAAACCATTGAAAATACAAGCACTTGAACTTCTATCCTTTTTGCATAGTTTTCCGAAGAGTCATAGATTTGTTTTCGTCTGATATAAATTGTAAAAGCCTGCTCAAGAAGGGTGTGTAATCATAAAATGCGAGCTTAGGTCTTAGCTGCCTGTGTGTGTCTCTATACAAAGAAAGTCGAACAGTGCCGCTAAATACAACCCCCGCGAACTTTACAAGCTAGGCGCTCTTTTTCTATCTATTGGTCGATTATATTTTCATTCTAATCATTAACAAAGAACGTATTAATTGCTGGTAATACGACATGAAAAGATCTATGTAGAAAGTATTTTCGAATGAATGAATCTATAACTTTATGAAAAGCTAAATTTTTTGTCCTTTGGAATCCTTAAAAGAACTAAGAGCAAATTTTGGAGAATAATTTTGTGGTTTTGCTGTGTTTATATATTTTGGGATACGCATATCGAAAATAATAAAAAAAAAAACAACAGGGTAATTTTTAATGGCACGGTCAATAAGTTAAGCGTAATAATGCTCATTGTTTCATTAATGAAACCAGGTCATAACTTGAGCATTCAAATTCTTTTTTAAAGAATTTACTAAATGCATTTTTTAAATCTATTTTCACACAAAACTACGGATAGAAGGCATCGAATTCAACAATAAGTCAAAGCTGCAAATGAATTATTTTAGTACTTTTTCTATGCTCGAATATCTTCTTTAAAATAAAATAACCCCCCCCCCCCCCAAAAAAAAAAAAAAAAAAAAAAAAAAATAAAAAAAAAAAAAATTGTATCTTACAGTAAACGTCAAGACAGTAAGCCTGCATAGAAAAGGGCAAACCTATGGACATCTTTCTCTCATCATGCATTTTTGGAGGAAGTGAAATCTAGCTTTGTGAAAAGGACAAATAACCAAACCAACTACAGACTGCTAACAAAGCCACATTCGAAATGACTCTACATCTAATTTGCTGCAGAATCATCAATGAAATAATAAGGAGTTATTTTTTTTTATTTGCACCTAGGGTTACTAGAACCGTTTCACAACAAATTCCCTGAGGCAGCACCCTTGGTGTTATCGTCTGTATTCACAATGTAACTTGTTAATCTAGTAAGTAGAATGATATTAGTTTAGTGCCGGCATACCTGCATCATACGCGGCTGACATGTTGAGGATTTAAGCAAGGCATCTCTGTAGAATAGTCTCTTGAACACTACAAACTTTCAAACTTTCTTCGGGTTCATTAATTTTAAATATCACCATCTGACATAGAATCAATAGGAATTTTTGACTAGCAATGCAGTCTCTATTTTTTAACGGATATGAGATCGCAAAACTTGTCGGTGACTGATCCGTCCAGCTACACTATTTACATCAACAGACATTCTTGCTATGGAAAAATCAGTCTGACCCGGATACTTATATTCTGCTTTCTTATCTCTTTATACGGAAAAGAAAAGACTGAAGCCAAGGTCTACAATCAAGCTACATGTAGACTTTCCTTACATTGTCTTGTTTGGTAGATTGCTAGTATATAATGATACTGGGAAAGGAAAAATGAAGTTACAAAATACGGTGGGAAAAAAAAGGTTCCGCCACTTTCTTCATATTTGTAAACGCTTCTCTCTCTCTCTCTCTCTCTCTCTCTCTCTCTCTCTCTCTCTCTCTCTCTCTCTCTCTCTCTCTCTCTCTCTCTCTCTCTCTCTTTTTGTTTCGAAGTGTCCTGATAGGCTTTATCGTAAGGGTATATATTAATTAATCAACAGCCAAATAAATCTGTATTAGTGAAACCCAATCTCAAACCGTGGTTTTTTCCCAAGTGGTTATCATTCAACAATAACGCAAGAAGAGATATTTAAATAAATGTTGGTGAGATAAGCTATAATGTCTGTTGGATTTAGCCACAGACAGTAAAAAACACCCATGATAGGCCTATTACAGTTGCAGCATTCGTTCTGTCTTTTCAACATATTTTTTTAAACCTCGCTCTTTAAACTTAAATGCCATATCAAGCATTAATAAACATTTGAATTAAAGAAAAAAGGCTAGTGATCCTTGAATTTTTAGATGGACATTTGTCAACAAAATTCTCCCTCCCTCTCTCTCTCTCTCTCTCTCTCTCTCTCTCTCTCTCTCTCTCTCTCTCTCTCTGTATCTGTCTGTCTATCTATCTCTCTTTCTCTCTCTGTCTCTCTGTTCCTATCTCCTCTTTCTTTCTCTCTGTCCCTCTCGGTCTCTTTTCTTCTCTCTGTCTCTGTCTCTGTCCGTCTGTCTGTGAGTCTGTCTGTGTGTATGTTTGTGTTTGCCTCTCTCTCTCTCTCTCATTCCTGCACTTCTACACATGCAACTTTCGAACTTAGTTTTTTTCCTACTTAGGAACTTCTAGACCGGATGCAAGATTCGAAGAACTGATCTTTCCTGAACGTCTGTCGAGTATTCCAGCTCTCGGAGGATTTCTTCCAGCCAGACTATAAAGCAATAATCAAATTATCTGATATAGCTCACACGACTTTTCTCGTGACGACAACCTATTACTATCATGTTCTGCCTTGTTGGCTGGATTCCACCAGGTTGCTTTTTGCAAGAAGGATTTTAAAGAGCAAAGAGAGATCATGTCCATACAAATTGAGGCTATAAAAAATGGTAGACAGTTTGGACTAGTTTTTTAGCTATTCTTCGATATAAACTTTAGTATCTTTCTCAGGAGGAGGAGGAGGAGGAGGAGGAGAAGGAATATCGTAGCCGACTAGGAAGTGAAAGATAGGAACAAGGTGAAGCTCGAAGATAGGCGGAAAAAAGGGAGAGAAAGAAGACAAATTTTCTGAACCTGTCTAACTGGCCTGTCGCCATTACACAACTTCAGCGACTAGAAACCTAAAAATTGGGCTCTCAGCAGTGAGTGCTAATCATGATTATTACCTTGATTAGCCTTGCAAATGTTGCCGTTAATCAAGAGCCCTTAGACCGAGACGACACGCGAGAACGTGTCTCTCTGTTCTGTGTGCCACAGCTGACCAACAGACTTACCATTAATGGTCAAGAAATACCAGGCGAGTAATGTGGGCCAATCTGGGTGGACGCGGCACTGACCCGACCTTAAACGAACACTTTGACAGTCAAGTGGTCACTTGGATTGAGAGAGCGGGAGAGGGAGGGGGGATGCGTGGATAATAGTTGTTCCTAAAGCATCAGGTAGGATATTATTTGATTTCTTTCCATCATATTTGTTTTATTTCTTCTATTTCTGACGATTTTCAAATGGCTTTGAGAGGTATTGCTTTACGCTTGAGAACAGGCTGCTGCTCACAATAACGAGTTGTGTTAGAATTATATAGATGTAATGCAGATCTGTGTATGGCTATAACAGTCCAGGGTATCAAAGAGGTTATCGCGTCCACTGCGCTGTGTCACCCCCCAACCCTTGTGTCCACTAGGATTTCTTCAGGCTTAGTGGACACGTCGGGTCCTGGCGAGTTCCGCGTGTTTGGATTTGGATAAAGCCTTCCGTTGTCTATCGATGAGATTCCTTCATAAGGCATTCAGACACTCTGAAGGTACGGCAAACAATTTTGAATGAGATTAGAATAATAAATCAATTTTTGGATCCGGATTTAGAATATTAAAGACTAAGATCAGTGACTACAAGTCGTCAAGAATTACTGCATATCTGGCTATACAGGACGGCATCTTTTGATTTTTTCAGCAGAGCACTTTCTTTGAATGAAACTGATAGAAATGAAACAGACTTAACGATGAAGAACCTTGCAAAAAAGTTTTTTAACTTGAAGTATATTTTTTGTGGTTCTGTTGTTTAAACTTGGGCGTGTCGAGACCACAAGGTTCCAACCAGAGACGTCAAGTCGCGCCAATATCTGGCTCGGATTCAACAATTGTAGGATCTTATCTCTTACAGGAGATAAGGATTTCTGGATCTATATGCGGCCACTCCAGATTTCGTCGCGCTTGCTCAATAAACAATATTCTAGCTTTTCATTTCACGCTCAGCCCGGGCCACAAATCCGGGTTATCTTGGGCGGCCTGACTCTGAGGGGCCAGGGGGTTCTGAACTCGTCTGACCAGCCCGGAAACTGGGAAGAGCTGCACTGTACTGGTACTGTAAGCTACGCTCCAGGAACACAGCCATCAGTTTCTTACATACTACAGCTAGTCTCTACGGAGTTTTTGTCAAGACTCACTGCACATTGTAACATTTCTTTACTAAAGTTGTTTCTGCGCGTTTCATTTTATTCCTACTGAGGTCTGAACACGCAGTCTTTTCAAGTCAGCATCCAACACAGGAGCATACCTGGACAGGTGAGACATTTTCCTTACTTTTGATGAGACAGATTGGAGAATATTAACACATTAACACTGTTACTGGTGTTAGAGCTTGTGTCCAAGTAGGGCTTACTTTCTCCTTCAATGGCTGCTAATCAAGTTGTTGATACATCATTATTTTGAAATCGTTGGCGTTTTTTTTTTCTTTCTGCGCTTTGCGTCGGCTACTTTGATAATAGGATTACAATTGCAACTGCTGCCTGCAGTGCGCATAAAGAGTAGTTTTTTTTTTTTTCGTTTGTCTTAAAATTTGTATGTTTTAGCATCAAGTTCACTCTCACAATTTCCTGTCCAAGTTAAATGCTAAATCATGTTGTCTTAGCCTCGACCTGTTTCTGATGGCTATTGTTGACTATGTTGTTGTTTCTGTGACAGCTTTTGAAGCTAAAACAATCCGATGTCGATTTGGTGTGCATAAAGTGCACCGTATTTCGTCTCTAATTTAATTTACATGCCATGCACAGCCATTCATTTTGCGCGCTCTATTATTGCAAAACTGAGGGAAAAAATAATGAACCTGTCAAACAAAGCATTACGCCAGGCTGCGCCCATTATTGAGGTGGTGTAATATTTACAGTCTTCCATGCAATGTTTTCCAACATTAATGATTAATTTGAAGATTTTGTTTAAATGACAATCTTTTTATTAGGCCTACTATTTTTTTAAACCCCCCCCCCCCCCCCCCTCATTTTCTCCTTTTCCTTTCTTTCTTTCTTTCTTTCATATTTGGACCACGAAAATAAGATTTCTCAACACAACTGATTCAGAAAGCGACTCTATGTTTACTCATGCGTGAATTCTTTCACTCGTCCTGCAGGAAATGTACCGTAATTTGAGGTTCACCGCTCGCGTTAAAAAGTGTTGATTCTTTCATCTTGATGACCTTTTACCTCTGAATCTTGAAACCAAAGTTTCGCCCTGGGCCAATGCCTGTTAGTTCAGATTTAAAATAATGCATGTCACAATCAAACCAAATATAATAATAGTTATGTAGCATAAATTTGGCTGGGACTCTTAACAAGCTTATTGAGTGGGATGTAAGCGCTGACGCTAAAAGAGTAGCCCGGCTCAGGTAAGGCACACACGCTAACAAAAGTCAACAGATTGAGATCTAGATGGTAGAAACTCGCCGGGGAGCGAGATAACAGAGAGCCTGCAGAGAAGAACCCCCCCCCCCCACACACACACACACACACCCCTGAAAGTGTTTCGGCCCGTAACTTCTGACACTCTAAGGGTACCGGATTAGCTTTGTACTGGCATCTCCTGGTCTGAGGTATTACTTTCTGTTGTAAATGTGGGCCTCTTCCATTCTGATTTCGTGTGGAATTGTTAGCTTCACCATGATCAGTTGTAGTGTGGAAGTTGAATGGGCCACGATATGAGGCCTCAGTCTTGTATCTTGTGTTTTGTTTATATTGGGATGACTGCGCTATTCTGGAAGGTCTGCTGAAACAGATCTTAATCTTTAGATTTGAGTCTAGCTGCTATAAATATCTATATCTAGGCGCTAGATCAAGCATCTATGGCCAAATTTTATTTAGATTCTTCACTTAGATCTTACCCTATAACGTGAAGATCTATTCCAGACGGTTTTAGAACCGCCGCCACCCACACTAAGAACTCTGTAGGCCTACTTTCCGTTTCAGGCTTTCCATCTTTGCCGAGATGTGCTTACAGGAAATAGTTCACTCTTTCACCTTTTTGTTTTAAGAAAATAACTACCACATTGTTGCCTTTTCATTTCTATAAAACTAACTCTTGGTGAGACACAATATTCTCACTCCAGTCTTTAAGGGCAACATGTACACCTTTTGACAAATTTGACATAATTATCAAGAAATCTACAAATGTTCGATGACATTGTCCTGATTTTTTGCTTAGCTCCATTATTAAAAGATTCTTCTTCTTCTTCTTCTTCTTCTTCTTCTTCTTCTTCTTCTTCTTCTTCTTCTTCTTCTTCTTCTTCTTCTTCTTCTTCTTCTTCTTCTTCTTCTTCTTCTTCTTCTCCTTCTCCTCCTCCTCCTCCTCCTCTTCCTCTTCTTCTTCTTCTCCTTCTCCTTCTTCTTCTCCTTCTCCTTCTCCTTCTCCTTCTCCTTCTCCTTCTCCTTCTTCTTCTTCTTCTTGTTCTTCTCCTTCTTCTTTCTTCTTCTTCTTCTTCTTCTTCTTCTTCTTCTTCTTCTTCTTCTTCTTCTTCTTCTTCTTCTTCTTCTTCTTCTTCTTCTTCTTCTTCTTCTTCTTCTTCTTCTTCTTCTTCTTCTTCTTCTTCTTCTTCTTCTTCTTCTTCTTCTTCTTCTTCTTCTCCTTCTTCTTCTTCTTCTTCTTCTTCTTCTTCTTCTTCTTCTTCTTCTTCTTCTTCTTCTTCTTCTTCTTCTTCTTCTTCTTCTTCTTCTTCTTCTTCTTCTTCTTCTTCCTCTTCTCATCTTCTTTATCCTCCTCCTCCTCCTCCTTTTTCTTTTTCTTCTTCTTCTTCTTCTTCTTCTTCTTCTTCTTCTTCTTCTTCTTCTTCTTCTTCTTCTTCTTCTTCTTCTTCTTCTTCTTCTTATTATTATTATTATTATTGTTATTATTATTCATCGCCATTGCCATCACCAATACCCCAATACCTCTGTATATTTCCAAGTATATAAAGCTCCGCCGATCTTAAAAAAAAGACACCCCCCCCCCCCCCCCCCCCAGCACAAAGGAACATCAAATCTAATCCGTATATTGGGTACGTTAGATGGCCGTTAAATCAAACTTCATCAGTCATTTGTTTCCTTTCATTTTTTCATAAACTACGATGATGTAAAAAACACCATGTCTCTGTTCAATTGAGCTTCATCTTATCATCCCCCATTCATTAATGAATAGGCGATTTCACGAGAAGTGAATTCCCCTTCTCATCCTCATAAAAGCAAAAAGAGATGAGGAAAGACAAAGAAACAGAGAAGCAGGCGTTTGGTTAAAATAAGTTTTAAGAGCTATATCAAAAGACATAGAGCCAAACAGACAAGGAATCATAGTGAAAAAAATGAAAGACAGAGATAGATAGGCTTTAGAGATACTGCTCTATGTAGTTTTCTTTTAGCCGCAAGCGGTTATCTGCAGTAAATATTAAACTAGACGACACCAAGACACCAGAATGGCAAGTCAGAGCAAGAGCATATCACAGTCATGACTGTAATTATAATTATAAAGCTTAGGCGAAGAGGTTCCGCTAAGACCTTCATCTTACTTCATCACCATTCATGCGTTTAAACTGGGGCTGTGGTGTCAGCTGTGCTTTGCAGCGAGACACAAGGCATTTTGTTACAAACTAGAATAAACTTAACGTTGATGAGAGAAGGGGGAAAATTGTTATTGAGGCTCAATGAACGTGTATTTATTTCTGGAATAAAAAAAAACAAGAAAGCATAATATTATTAAAGCCACACCCTTAAAAGAAATGAACTATCCTTTAAGATATGTGCGAAGCAGGTGAAGAACCGCAAACATATTTTAAGCTAGCTGCAAATATAAAAAAAGCCAAATAATTTAACACAATAATTATGTTACTGGCTATGATCCCTTTCACATAATTGTAGAGCAACACTAACAGTGCTAACAAAAAGGCTTTCGCTTGAACGCTTCGATTCTACGGTCTGAGTCATAGCTTCCTTTACTTCTTCTTCTTCTTCTTCTTCTTCTTCTTCTTCTTCTTCTTCTTCTTCTTCTTCTTCTTCTTCTTCTTCTTCTTCTTCTTCTTCTTCCTCCTCCTCCTCCTCCTCCTCCCCAAACATTACAAATTAGCTTAATGCTCCAGGGATCAACTTGCCAAGTCATGATGTTCCGCAGCCAGCACCAGTGTTCCACTGTTTAGTCCTCACCGGATGCGGAAGGAAAACGCATGTCCTAGTGTTCCTATGTATCTAGCTTATATCAGGACGAATCACGATATAAAGAGCAGACACCTGGGGTTTTATCGCTACTGCTAGTCTGTCATGGAAATTGACACCTCTTGTGATTGCTTCTGCCTGCTCCTGACTTCCCAGAAATCAGGTGACTCACCGATTACTTCGTCGCTGGAGTTTAGCTCTCTCACCCAGACCAAAGCGGACATGTCTTTGGTCCTGTCGTGACTAGATCTGGATTTTTTCTTTACCTGATCTACTTTTATTTTTCGCTGCGCTTAAATGAAATTCCAACGAAGGTGCAATCGCGGTAAGCTGAAGATAGTTAAGTTTTAAACATTGATTAATTCCTCCGAGAAATATCCAGTGTAGCTTTATCAAATCATTCTCAGCGGCTAATATTGTAGACTGTGTGGTGTACAAAAAATAGATCTAGATTGGAATCCGCAGATTCGTGTATAGTTTTCATCATTATCCCGCTGTTGGTAAAAATAACTCGGTGACAGGTAAACGATGCGACAGGAAGAGAAAAAACATGATTGTTCTAGACTTAGATCTTAGATCGTTGAACTGTGAGTTACATGGCTGAATGAGCGACGCTGACTGGTTGTGCATTCTCGATGTGTGCAAATGCGTCTTTCCTTTCCTTTTATTTTTTTTAATTAATTAATCATGATTTAACTCCATCATGACAGTCTCGTGCACCACCATCTGTTTTTCCGCCCATACCAGGGTATCACTACTGATGTTTAAAAAATGCTCCGCCACATACTTTTAGGGTCTCTTCATCATCATAATCATCGTAATCATTATTATAATTATTATTTTTATTATTATTATTATTATTATTATTATTATTATTATTATTATTATTATTATTATTATTATTATTATTATTATTATTATTATCATTATTATTACTATTATTATTATTATTATTGTTATTATTATTATTATTATTATTATTATTATTATTATTATTATTATTATTATTATTATTATTATTATTTTTATTACCACCGTCATAATAATTTTTTTCCTAAGTAAAATGAAAATGGAAAGTTTAACCCAAGCTGCCAAATCACTTGTGTGGTCTTATTTATTTTTAGGACCATCGTAACATATTGAACATCATTATGTACACATAATATAATTTTATTTCATCTAACTTTGTATTTATTTATCTAACAAAGCTGTTACACAGTCGCAAGCAATGGTTGAATGAAAGTGCGATACGTTAGCACAGAGAATCTTTATAAATATTTCTCGTTCACATTTCCCCATAATGTACTGTTTAAAACCGCTGAAGTCTTGAAATAGAATATCTGTCTTTCAAATAGTTTAAGCCTTTGATTTCCATACTGCAATGAACGCTTGCTGTATGTTATTCGCCTACTTTTGGAAGGTTCAGATTTTGATGAATACGTACATCATTATGATTGCAGTTTGAAATGCGATGGGAGGCCGATCTACTTTTCGTAATCTTCTCTCTGAATGAAAAAAGCTCTCGCATATATATACTTTCCGATTTAAGGAAGTTTCATAGTTTTTTATAACATTAATTTCCTTTTTCGATATAGTTTGAATTTATTTGTTACATCATATGGTAGACATATATATATATGTATATACAATCTTTTTATCTCAATCTCATCTGTAATCAATTATTTTACTTTGCTTTCTCGACGCCAAATTGAAACGATTCCTTTGA
The DNA here is from genome assembly GCA_033675545.1 of Elysia crispata. Lineage (NCBI taxonomy): Eukaryota > Metazoa > Mollusca > Gastropoda > Plakobranchidae > Elysia > Elysia crispata. The sequence continues at coordinate 96,881 of JAWDGP010001865.1, forward strand.
CTGTTTCTTCATCCAGCACCTGTTTACACGGAGGGTGTAGAGTGTAGACTTTTGTCTGGTCTCGTATTTTATGTGGGGTCAGGTTGCTAAAAGCGATCTCACTGCACCAGTCTACCGCAGCGCGCTGCCCAATCTTCCCTTCCTGTTAACTCTGAATTGGACATGCTAACATTTTATTATTATGCATTCTTTTCAGGCAATTAGTTTTGTTTTCTCCCCATGCTATAATTTAATTTTCTAACCAGGCCGGGATAATATCACCAGACCAGATAAATTTAAATTACATACTTATTTATTCAGATAGTGTATGTGTGTGTGTGTGTCGTTTTTGTTTTTTTTTCCGCCCAAACCCAGGCTTTTAAAAGCACCTCAAGCGTCCTGTGTAATGAAAAGTGTTTAGCGAGACAAGTATATGGCTTATGGATTACAATTTTATGACTTATCCTTATCTCTCCCCCTCCCCCCTCTTCTCCCGTTTTCCTTCCTTCTTGCCACTGGCTTTTCATTATGAACTAACTTGCTCTGGGAGGAAGTCGAAAGATTCTTAGAGAAAACTTTTATCCCTGGTTTTGGCCGAAAAAAAACCAAACTAGAGAAAACGTCAATGCTGGAAAGTTTTGGGAAGCAATAGAAATATAAATTATGGTCCAAAGTGGGTAAGAGATGCAAGAGATGCAAGTCATCTTACATATCAACAGAAAAATAAAAACAGAACAAAACAAAACAACAAACTATTGGTATCTTTGTGGACGCCAAAGATGGTAATGAATGTCATAGGCAGTTTACTTAATCGCATAGATCGGAAAAAAAGCCACAGAAGCAAATGAAAAATGTGTTTCACTTTCCACCGCCTTCTGATAGGGAATAATGGACGGAGTGCATGAGTCTAGATCTGGCTCTGAACGTGACAATATAGTGCTACCCATCTGAGCTGGCAGTCAAGTAGCGTCCGGCATGTTTCCAGAGATGGCCATGTGAGACTCAAGCGCTGTTTCTTGTGTCTCAGAAGTCTGCCACTTCAGAAGTTGTTGTGTCAACCTAAGTACGTCTTGCATATCTTACTGGCCTTTGCTCTGTTGCGAATCACGGCTTTTGACGAGGTGCATGATAAAGCTCTTCGATTTTTTCGGCTTTTATCCTCATTCTCCTGGCAGCTTATTGTTTTAGAGTTGTTGCTCTATTCTCTATGAAACAGTTCTTAGTTTGATGAAATGACTGTGTTCTTTGACCAAAGTATTAACAAATTGTCTCAATGATGCCCTAGACACACTGACCGCCGATTTTATGCCTGGAAACTGTTTTCGAGATTTGACTTCTTACCTCTTCGGCTAAATAATGTGAGTCACAATTTATTATTCGACGAAACTAGCATGCCTTGGTAATTGTTCTTTTCTGTAAATTATTTTTTTATTAGTTTACTAATTCTTATTCACAGATTTTGAAACCATAAACATAACTACCATTATACATGTATTGCGGTAGTTGTGTGATGTTTACCTGCCTGTCGGATTTTTCGTCTTCAGGATAAAATACTCCTCTTTTTATGTTATGCAAATAATTTATCATTTGCATAATTCTGCTTTTGTCACATGATGTCGAGTTGGAATCATGTAAAACCCCTAACCTGTCAAAGTAGATTATATGCCTTATTGCCATGTCTTGCCTGCTGCTATCCTGGGTTTTGCAATTTATTTCTTTTGAATTTCACCTCAAGAAAGTAGACAGTTTAGAAGTGTCAGGGCGACCACGTAAATAAAACCGCTGGTCTAGCCCCGCGTAAGCGCGGTACCCGGGGCAGTTAAATTAAAACAAAGCTCTTATATAAACGGTTGCGTGTCACTGTCACATAAACAAAGCTCATATAAACGGTTGCATGTCACTGTCACATAAACAAAGCTGTAACTGAGCACGCTGCAGTAAGGAACGACCTTGACGTTTCCGTCAGAATCCAAACTACATTCTTTCGAAGCTGCCTTCTCATTTTGTTTGAGTCAAGCAGCTTATTTTTCGTTTAAAAAATGAAAACGTCAGTCACCAGGAAAGTCATTTCTAGTACTTACTGCTATTTCCAGCTGATCTGTTTGTGGTTTCTTTTGTTTACATGTTTCTAGTCTTTGTTGTTGTATAAATGAATGATATATAACTGATTGAATCCGATTTCTCTATCGAAACGGTCTTTCTTATCGCTATCTATGCGCAGACAGCTAGTAAACTCATAATATTTATTTTATTTTTTATTATTATTAATTTGTTTGATTGTTTTTTACATAATCCCCCAGCAGGATAGGGAACGTACAATAAGAAAAGCTTTTAAAAAATACTGTGACAGTTTTTCTTTCCCAGCAGTCTGTTGTACTACAAGTCGCTCCTCTGGAAGAGTGAGTCAGTTGCATCAAGTCTTCTTCAAGCTGTAGGATTTAACTAATAATTTCCACGATCATTCTCATTTAGGCATGAAATTTATCAGGGCAGGACTTAAATTATCAGAAAAAATCGTGGTATTCGCCAGGTATTGTTTTTTCCGATGATAAGCCTTTCTCAGACATTAATCTCCACTAGCTTCCAGGGCCAACCGTAATGAAACAGCCTCGTGGAAAAGCGTCCTCTATGTGGGGAACTTTCCAACGCTTTAGCGGCTGTGAAAAGTACGGCTTCGAGCGACTTTCTCTCTGTGTTTGGCCTTACGTTACAGTTTCATGAGGCTTGCTTTTGAGTCCATGTTAATGATAATTTCTATGAAGTTGGCACTTTAAAGGTAACTAAATTAGGCGTTAACTGGGGCAGATGAACGAGTGCAGTAGAAAAGGAGAGCAAAAAAATTCGAAACATTAACTTAGCTTGCATCGTAGAGCAGCTAGTTTCCTCAGCAAGGACAGTGTATCTCTCTCTCTCTCTCTCTCTCTCTCTCTCTCTCTCTCTCTCTCTCTCTCTCTCTCTCTCTCTCTCTCTCTCTCTCTCTCCCTCTCTCTCTTTCTCCATCTGAACGTTGTATTTGATCTTTCCCCACCGCACTATCCATTAAGTAGAATTTGTAAAAGCAGTCATTATTTTACCCTTAGGTACGTCCCGAAGCTGACGAGTTGCCTCGGACTGTACTAATTAATGAAGTTGTTAAATCTTGCCGTCCATGTTGTGACACAAGTACATGTACTACAAATTGTTTTGCCGCACAGGAAAAACAGAAAAGCAATATATTCCTAGCTAAACAAATACCACTGCAATCATTAACACAAATTCTTCATACTGGCATACAATTGTGGTGGTGTACCAGCATTATGCTCATATAATTTACCCGTTATTAATTATGTAATTATCGTAAGTGAGCTTCATTTTGAAGGTTTGAGAAAAATCACTGCTCTAAAACGAAAGTTATTTTGTCGCATTTCTACAAAAAATATTTTTCTCAACCTATCTAATAAGGCTTCTATTTTCTATAACCTCTCTCTCTCTCTCTTTCTCTCTCTGTCTCTCTGTCTCTGTCTGTCTGTCTGTCTGTCTGTCTGTCTGTCTGTCTGTCTCTCTCTCTCTCTCTCTCTCTCTCTCTCTCTCTTTCTCGCTCTTTCTCCCTGTCTATCTCTCTGTATGAATGTTTCTCTCTTCTTTTGTGTCTCTTCCTCTTTCTCTATCTGTCTTTGTCTCTACTCTCTCTCTCTCTCTCTCTTCTTCTTCTTCTTCTTCTTCTTCTTCTTCTTCTCTCTCTCTTTTCTCCTCAATCCTTATATATCTACCTCCCTTCACCTGTTTTCAGTTGGTGATTAAACGACTAAAGCAGTCTGAGGGTCAAAAAATTGTTTTAATTTTAAAATAACATTCTCCTGGAGTGACAGATATTTTGTGCAATTATCTGATAATCATGTTATTGTAACTTCTCTCTCCCTCACCAGGATGTCTGGGCATAATGAAGCTCTCCAGGGACTTGCTGCAGATGGAAGTGCTGGCAATGTTTCGATAAGTTACCCAGGTGGAGAAGCCATTAAATCAGAAGGGGCTGTTTCTGGTGGAAATACGGACAGAATTCCTGGAGGAGGCCATGATAAAGATGTCAACAAATCTTTACAACATAAGCTTCAGGAAAATGAAATCAAATCTTTCCAGAGTTTACCTCGGTCAGAAACATCCCATGGAAAGAAAAGAGTGATTGTGACCAACGGGTCCAGCGAGCATCCCAGCATTAAACACGGTGAATACACCGGAAGTCAAAACCTATCTGGCTTCAACATCCGCATAGGAGGTCGGACTTACACGTACAGAGACAACGCTGACCCGAAAGCGTCCTCTCCACCATCAGAGACGTCTTTCCCGCCATCATACCAGCCGTCGGTTTTTACTGGCACAGCTTATGGCCATCGGCCTGCTGTTCCTCTTTCACATGGAGTTTATTATATTCCAAGTGAGAAGCCTTTTCTCGGTCTCCAAACAATACGAGCTTTGAACTCAACCCATAGTTTAGCCAGAGATCAGAGCTCCTACCCTCACGGTTTATTTGCCCTAACACACGGTGCTCAGCACAGATCCAATATGAAGTCCTCCACTCTGGCCGGAGACCTGTGCCAGGTGTTCTCGGTGTTCTTCGCCATCCTAGTGAGGGTCATTCTCGCCGTGTTCAGTATCCTCACTGTCCTGGTGGTGGTCAGAGAACGGAATGACCAGAGGTTCTGGGCACTCACCTCCATCCTCACTCTGCTGCTCATTGAGAGCGTGTACACCGTTGTCAAGAGGCGAGGTCAAGAGAGGAAGTGGTAGGTTTGTTTTTAAAGTGACACCGCATTGAGATGTAACAGTAATGGATAGCTAATTTAAGTGAGGAAATTATATTTTCTTGTCTTTAAGACAATTGTACAAAGAACGATTTTCAAGTTTGATCAAAATCTGATATTGAAAGAAGTGTGACCTAGAAAAATCTACATTTTAATGTTAAAAAAGTAATGGCATTAAAATTTATATTAAAACAGTTTGTGGCATTTTTATTTCAGAAAGGCACAGAGCAATGAAAGCAAAACTTAATGTCATCAAAAAAATTCAGCATTATTCTTATTGTTTGAAATATTATGAAAAATCACGCTCACAGCAATTACAATTACGGAAAAGTCAAAATACTGGAGTAAACAAGGACATAGTTGTGAGGCAGATCGTCATTAGATTGAAGAATCGGAACAGCCGCGCAGATCTTTTTATTTTTAATTTTAGTCTATAAATATTGATCGTTCGATCAGGGCAAGTAATATTTCGACGCTTTCTGTAAATATTGATTTTAATCATTAAAAAAATTTGGATCTTTTGAATATTGGTTAATTGACATAAAAATCCTGCTAGGAGGGCATGGTCTAATCAGTTCTTGAAAACGTTTTCCTCGAAATGAGTTTCTTGCCATGGCAGATCAATGTTGTGGGTCTGCTTGGAAGATGTATGTTATGCGGTGATTGGCATGGCATATCTGTATCTGACCGGCTTGGTAGATATTTGTTTTGGAGTGATTGGCTTGGTAGATCAATGTCATAGAGTGAGTGGCATGCTCTCAGTTCTGGTACTGGTGGCCTGTCCTTCTCTGACGATATCTCAGTAGCACGTTGTTCGTGCCCTGTCTCATGACCTTTCTGTAAAACAATGCTCGAGCCTTGTTTCATGACGCCCCTGTAAAACAATGCTCGAGCCGTTTCATGATGTCTTTGTGCAATATTATTGCTCGTGCCTTGTCTCATGACGGCTCTGTGTAACACCGCCCTTACCTTGTCTCTTGAGGTCCCTGTGTAAAATTTCTCTTACCTCGTCTCATAACGTGTGTGTGTTACAACATTGCTCGTGATTTGTGTCGTGACGTCTTTGAGTAACATTGTTGATGCGGCGTTTACTGGCGTCTCTGTGTCAATTGCTCTTACCTTGTCTCATGACTTCTCTGGGTAACATAGCGCTTACCTAGTCTCATCACTTATCTGTGTAACATTGCTAGTGTCTTGACTTATGGCGTCTCTGTGTAATTTTATTGCTCATGCTTTGTGTCATGACGTTTTGTGTAACATTGCTCTTACCTTGTCTCAAGACGGCTCTGTGCAGCATTGCTAGTTCCTTGTCTCATGACGTCTGTGTGTAACATTGCTAGTGCCTTGTCTCATGACGTCTATGTGTAACATTGCTAGTGCCTTGTCTCCTGCGTCTCTGTGTAACATTGCTAGTGCTTTGTCTTATGACGTGTTTGTGTAATATTGCTTGTCCCTTGTCTCATGACGTCTATGTGTAACATTGCTAGTGCCTTGTCTCCTGACGTCTCTGTGTAGCATTGCTAGTGCCTTGTCTTATGACGTGTTTGTGTAATATTGCTTGTCCTTTGTCTCATGACGTCTCTGTGTAACATTGCTAGTCCCTTGTCTCATGACGGCTCTGTGTAACATTGCTAATGCCTTGTCTCTTGACGTTTCTGTGTAACATTGCTAGTGCCTTGTCTCATGACGGCTCTGTGTAACATTGCTAGTGCCTTGCCTCCTGACGTTTCAGTGTAACATTGCTTGTCCCTTGTCTCATGACGTCTATGTGTAACATTGCTAGTCCCTTGTCTTACGACGGCTCAGTGTAACATTGCTAATGCCTTGTCTCCTGACGTTTCTGTGTAACATTGCTAGTCCCTTGTCTCATGACGGCTCTGTGCAGCATTGCTAATGCCTTGTCTCATGACGTCTGTGTGTAAAACATTGCTAGTCCCTTGTCTCATGACGGCTCTGTGTAACATTGCTAGTGCCTTGTCTCCTGCGTCTCTGTGTAACATTGCTAGTGCTTTGTCTTATGACGTGTTTGTGTAATATTGCTTGTCCCTTGTCTCATGACGTCTATGTGTAACATTGCTAGTGCCTTGTCTCCTGACGTCTCTGTGTAGCATTGCTAGTGCCTTGTCTTATGACGTGTTTGTGTAATATTGCTTGTCCTTTGTCTCATGACGTCTCTGTGTAACATTGCTAGTGCCTTGTCTCATGACGGCTCTGTGTAACATTGCTAATGCCTTGTCTCTTGACGTTTCTGTGTAACATTGCTAGTGCCTTGTCTCATGACGGCTCTGTGTAACATTGCTAGTGCCTTGCCTCCTGACGTTTCAGTGTAACATTGCTTGTCCCTTGTCTCATGACGTCTATGTGTAACATTGCTAGTCCCTTGTCTCACGACGGCTCAGTGTAACATTGCTAATGCCTTGTCTCCTGACGTTTCTGTGTAACATTGCTAGTGCCTTGTCTCACGACGGCTCAGTGTAACATTGCTAATGCCTTGTCTCATGACGGCTTTGTGTAACATTGCTTGTCCCTTGTCTCATGACGTCTATGTGTAACATTGCTTGTCTCATGACGTCTATGTGTAACATTGCTAGTCCCTTGACTCATGACATCTCTTTGTAACATGGCTAATGCCTTGTTTCCTGACGTTTCTGTGTAACATTGCTAGTGCCTTGTCTCATGACGGCTCTGTGTAACATTGCTAATGCCTTGTCTCTTGACGTTTCTGTGTAACATTGCTAGTGCCTTGTCTCATGACGGCTCTGTGTAACATTGCTAGTGCCTTGCCTCCTGACGTTTCAGTGTAACATTGCTTGTCCCTTGTCTCATGACGTCTATGTGTAACATTGCTAGTCCCTTGTCTCACGACGGCTCAGTGTAACATTGCTAATGCCTTGTCTCCTGACGTTTCTGTGTAACATTGCTAGTGCCTTGTCTCACGACGGCTCAGTGTAACATTGCTAATGCCTTGTCTCATGACGGCTCTGTGTAACATTGCTTGTCCCTTGTCTCATGACGTCTATGTGTAACATTGCTAGTCCCTTGTCCTATGACGGCTCTGTGTAACATTGCTAGTGCCTTGTCTCTTGACGTCTATGTGTAACATTGCTAGTCCCTTGACTCATGACATCTCTTTGTAACATGGCTAATGCCTTGTTTCCTGACGTTTCTGTGTAACATTGCTAGTGCCTTGTCTCATGACGGCTCTGTATATCAAAACTCATGCCTTGTCATATGACCTCAGTATGTAACATTGCTCATGCCTTCTTTCATGATGTCTCTGTAACATTGCTTGTGCTTTATCTCGTAACATATCTGTGTAACGTTGCTCATGCCTTGTTTCATGACGTCTCTGTGTAACGTTGC
>JAWDGP010001865.1:110000-302500 GCA_033675545.1 Elysia crispata
AGTCCTCATTCTGCTTCTCTAATTCATTCAACTTAAACACCTCAATCATGCTTTCTAGACACGATATTACTTCTTCCACAATAATAAATTCTTATCTTTTATCCTTTATGAATATTTCATGTTTTTGGATCGAATCGTCGAATAAACGGGAAAATTTTAAAAAAAATGTTTTCCTTTGAAATTTAACTTAGGAAAAGCTGGACCAATGGTGTTAGTATAGCTCAGTTTTTTATACTTGTTTCTTTTTTAACAGTTGTTAGCATTCTTTGTGTTTTCCTCTACAGTCAGAGCATAAGGTCTCCCAATATGGCAACAATTTATATGAAACCCTATTATTATTATTATTATTATTATTATTATTATTATTATTATTATTATTATTATTATTATTATTATTATTATTATTATTATTATTATTATTATTATTATTATTATTATTATTATTATTATTATTATTATTATTATTATTATTATTATTACTTAAGGAGAAGTTTGACCTGGGGTTTCATCCCAAACACAAAATGTTAGAAGACAACACCCGACTCTAGTAGACTCCAGTGGAGAAAGGAGAAGACTAGAGAAGAAGAAGGGGAGATAAGGGGGGAATAATTCAAAACATTTCAATTATTCGACCAAGGTTGTCGACCTTATCCCTCATAAGTAATACTATACATGTTTAAAAAAAATACAGAGATCAAAGAGCGAATCTTTCAAAGATATTGGGACCAGTCACAAGTCCGGTCTGTACTGATGCGGCTTGTTTTAAATCTTTGGAGCTGTAGAGTGCGTCACATAAAAATGTGAAATCTGCATGAAAAATAACCACTTTTAAAATTCAACAGGATAACAAATAAAGCTTTCTGTGTACTGTATTTTCTGGTGTTTTGTTTTTGTTTCACTTGGTATTTGTCGTTTTTTGCTCCGCCATATATTCATCTTTTTGTTGCTTTCGTTCTGAATTATAATATAAAGATGGTGTTTTGTTCAGGACCATGAGCTTTATTTAGTGTGAAAGACGTATTACTTAATGCTGCACTAACTGCTAGGTCTTCATTTATGCTTTCTGATGCCGTGCACGTTGAAATTTTTTTTTTTTTTATAATTTACCATAAGAAGATTAAATCTCTCATAATATAAAGAAGACCATCATGAATTTTTTCACTATTTACGTTGCCACAAAATCCACCACTCGTTATCTGTGGCTCGTCTGATATAATTTATACATGCAATTCTCATTCTCTAATTCTCAATCGATTTGTCTTTGTAAATTCTCATTCTCTAATTCTAAATCAATTTTTCTTTGTCAGTTCTCATTCTCTAATTCTAAATCAATTTGTCTTTGTCAGTTCTCATTCTCTAATTCTAAATCAATTTGTGTTTGTCTCTAGGCTGAAAATTATCAAGTCCAACATCATATTCTTCGTTTGTAAAAACGCCATCGTCGTTTGCCTCTTGATCTACCGCCTGATCGTCGTCGGAATTCGCATGAACGAAGATGTGGACGATGACTCGGATGACGGCATGGATCTCTTCTACAAAGAATACGTGATGACTCACAACCACAGGGGCTCGCGCTGGTCCGAGAGAAGAACCAGAGCTTCGTCCGCCAGCGGGCGGTCCGTCAATTCAGCTGGTACGTCGTTTACTTATCGAGTCATTCGTTGATATAGATCTCCTATTACAGAAGAATTTTCTTTGCCTTTTTTCAACAATTTTTAAACATGCCCAATGAAATAACCGACCTTGTATATCTCGAAACCTGCTGGAAAATCTGTGCTGATTTAGCGGTTCACGTTTATCAGCAAAATCAAGAAGGGTTTTTTTTTTAATTAGAGCGTAAGAGATCGAGTAAGACGTACGCTGAGCTCGAGATAAAACCTGGACATATAGACTGACCTCATAAAACTGGAACACGGACTGAGTCCAAGCTAAAACATAGCAATATACGAGTATAGATGCATCCTTTGTGCTTTTGGTAACAGGGAAACTGAGTCCAAGCTAAAACATAGCAATATATAGATGCATCCTATGTGCTTTTGGTAACAGGGAAACTGAGTCCAATGTCAAACATTGGCATAAATATGATTTTTTTACTTTTAGGTAACACTGAAATTCAGACTCTGGGTCGAAGGTGAAACATGAATAAGCTGCAGAGAACAAACTTCTGGTTACAGTGGAGGATGCCCCTGCGTTCACATTAATACCATGAAGGAATGATGCAGACTTTCGATAGCAGCACATGTTTTTTTTTTTTAAATCAAACATAGACATGAAGCAGAATTTGAGTAAAACATACATTGATTATGTAATAAAACATGAATATTTTTAATAATAAAGCAATGATGGAGTAGAAGATAATACTGGAAGAGTAAGAAGTTAAACAATCAAGCAAGAAAGTCAAAGATTGGAATAGAAATTTTGATTTATAAAAGAACAATCGTGTATTAAATATTGCTACTTAGTACTTCCTGTTCCATAGCTAAAGTTACACATTTATAATTTGGCATGTAAACAGAGTTGATGTAAAGATGTATATGTGTTTATGTACATTACAGTGACCACAATGACGCCCGCATCAACCAACACCAGACAAGCGAGACAGAAAACGGCCGAGTCCGCGGATGCAAACCCTGTAAATGGTAATTCCGCCCTTTCTTCTGAAGAAGTTGGCGCTGTGACAAATGACTCCGCCCACTCTACTGCAGATGAAAATCCTGCCAGTAATGACTCCGCCCTCTCTTCTAAAGAAACTGGCGCTGTGACAAATGACTCCGCCCACTCTACTGCAGATGAAAATCCTGACAGGAATGACTCCTCCCTCTCTACTGCGGATGAAAATCCTGTCAGGAATGACTCCGCCCACTCTTCCAAACAAGCAGGCGTTGTGACATTTATTGATGAAAAGGATCCTGGTGATACTGACTCCGCCCCATCAACTGAAGATGAAGTTCATGTCAGCTTTGAGCCGGCCTCTTCGAAAAACTAGTAATTTTTGTTTCAGCCTGAATCCTCGTTAGCATACCCCGGAACTCTTGACGAAATCAGTGCATTTCCACGAGAAGAAAATAGAAAAAGTACCCACTCACTTCAGATTATTACAGTATCGCACACAATGTCATTGTACGATGGATCGCTCTACTATTCTTATATACTATTTAAGTTTGGTATAACTACATCGTTAAAGAGAGATGCTGTATCGAAATTGATCGGTTATTGTCTTTCTTTTTTTTTTTTCAAAGTTAAAACTGGAAAAAATCATTGTAAAAATATTTAACTTTATTGTGCGATAATTTTTCGGGGTTAAGATTCATTTTGGCCTGCGACTAGACCTACATCCATTTGGAGAGAGAGAGAGAGAGAGAGAGAGAGAGAGAGAGAGAGAGAGAGAGAGAGAGAGAGAGAGAGAGAGAGAGAGGGAGAGAGAGAGGTAGAGGGTAGAGAGAGGGGGGAGAGAGAGAGAGAAAGAGAGAGAGAGAGGGAGAGGGAGAGGGAGAGAGAGAGAGGGAGAGGGAGATGGAGAGAGAGGGAGAGGGAGAGAGAGAGAGAGAGAGAGAGAGAGAGAGAGAGAGAGAGAGAGAGAGAGAGAGAGAGAGAGAGAGAGAGAGAGAGAGAGAGAGAGAGAGAGAGAGAGAGAGAGAGAGAGAGAGAAAACAACTTTGCCAACCTTCTGATAAAGCTGTATATTACGTCCATACCAGGTGTACAGTACTTTTGAGCTTCCTGACATAGATGGTGAAAACTCTGAAACTAAGAATAAACTCCGGTTAATTGTCGTTGCTAAAACTCATCTAAGATTAAGGACATCGCTGTCAAATTGGTTTATGAGTGCGTAATCAAAATGTATACTACATGTTTTCTCATTATAACTCATGTCAGGCAGAAGACTTACTGATAATAAACAATGGAACTATGAATTCGAACCATGTGCGTTGCATTAACCCATTTCCGTTGCTCTGTATTGTGTTTGATGCTGCTTAATATAAAATCATCATTTTCTATGTTTTAATCTCCCACATGTTGTTCTGCGCATTTAATTTTGTTAGCTATACGGGGAAGCAGATTCCATCTTGTAAAGGAGATAACTTTGATATCAAGCAAACAAAAGCCTAATGGTGCTTTGAAGACAACAAAGTAAGAATCCATTTTTTCTTTTTACTAAAACCGGCGTTAACGAAATGTAAGATTCCATATTTTGGTTCAGGCTCATTTCCAGCATTAAGGAAACGCCTATAGCTAACATACATGTACATGCATGAACCACTCAGCACTAACACGCTCTACAACGGCTAGGGTAAATCTTAACCACAATTCTCCAACTAATGTACAACACTCCGTCGAAGATATGTACGTTTTTCTCAGCGCTAGAAAAACTGCCGGTCTTTGAGCCTGCCGTGACAACCCACGTCAAGTTCCCATAGTTATAACGATGTCCCAACTTTCTAACCACAGAAATAATACTTATCGCCAGGGTCCTTTTTAATTTCTTTCTCATAAATTTCTAAACAGCTATCTTAATACACAGTTGATTTAATACTTCAAGCAGACAACATGAGCCCTGGTGCATATATCTATAACTTTAAGACGTTGTCATGTCATAAATACATCCTTGAGACTTTTTCTGGTTCATCTAATACTTTGTCTATCTCTGTGCAAGTACAGCTATTAAGTTTTATTTTGAAGAATATCTAGCTCTCTATTTAACCCACGCACCCTATCCACCTTTCTCCCTTTTTTGTCCCTTTTTTTTTTAATCAATCTTCATCTTTCCAAGCCGTTGTCTTCCTCTGCCTCCCATTCCCTATCCCTCCATCCCTTTATTTATATTTCTTTAAACAAAGATAAAAAATGGCAAAAATAAACAGAAATCAACAACAACAACAAATAAAATAAAATAATTAGCACACTTGAAAGTAATCAGAAAACAGATTTTTCATGAGCTTTATTATCTAATTAATGCATAGTTGATTTTCCAGATGTAAGAACACAGGGCCAGCCATCTGTCGTTCAATTATTGTTATAACGCAACGACTATACATTATACAATAATAACATTATTTCATATCTGCAGAACAAGTGATGTTCACCGTGGTTTCATCTTACTCAGGAAAAGGCCACCCATAGCCAAAAGAAAAAAAAAGAAAAGAACAAAACAAAAAATAAAACAAAACATTATTATTTTAAATCTAAATCAAACTAAAGAACATCAGAAGGGAGTAAAGAAATATGGGAACTGATATTGAAAGCTCAAAAACTGCAAAGAGATTTGGAGAGTTTAAAGATTTCCACAGGCACTTTGATATGGAGGGATGAATGGAAAAAGGATGCCAACTTTCTCTACACAGAATGAGAGGAGTTCATTTAGAAGTTATGACTTACAAACTACATGCAATCAATGCATCTGAGTTACCAGCCTAACAGCACTTACACTGTTTTTACAAGATCAAAGAATAGTGTGTGTCAACAATGTTGTGTGTATGTGCGTGTGTGTGTGTGTGTGTGTGTGTGTGTGAAATTTTCCATTTAAATTATGTGTTCAATCTTAATTGTTTTTAACTTATGATTTTGAACTCTTGTACTTGTTTTTGGAGGTTTTGGTTTGTGTAAAACAAATAAATTTGAAGGTTCCGAAGAATGCATTAGGAGATCATTTCTTTTACATGCTTTTAAAAATGAAACATAATGGGAGATATCTCCTGACTGACAAATTAGTTTCTATGTAGAAGAACATTCTTATAAACAATCCAACTTAAACTGCATATTTGTAAACAGTAACAGAAACAAAAACTCTGCTAAAAAATCCCTTTGGATTATTCCCTTCCTATTAATTCTGAGTATGTGTAATAAACTGTTCTTACCTTTAATAAAATAAATGTAATGCTTACTTTGACAATATACAAGTCACATTTCATGTACCTTTCTTGCGTTAAAATATTGAGTAATCAAAAACTTTGCCAATTGATAAAAATGAGTTGGGTTGTAATCTTTCTATTGACTTCATTTAGTAAACAGAGGGAACAATTTTCATTGGAACCTGTAAAAGTTCACACTTTTAAAATATATATAAAAACTGCAGAGCATGAAATAAAACAATATCAATGTATGAATACCCCCAGATAAATCATGGGGGTCTGGAATTGATAAAAAACCCAAAAATAAATAAAAAGCAAATGAAAAATACTTGTGGGTAAATTTATAAAAATAACAGAAACATAAACCAGCATTCAAATGGGCCATCCTTTTCTTGTTGTAAAGCATAGATCTAATTATGACCACATACATCAAGCCTTGTTGTGGGAATTCGAGTTCCTTCCCATAGCTGACATCTAAATATGCATTTATCCATATTTACAGATATATCACAAAAAATACTGTCTTTGTGAAAATAATGGAAGGAGGGTTTGGACGGATGGTCAGTGGTGTAGAATATGAATATCATGCAACTAGAGAGACTTTCATGTAAAACTCGTGACAATAAAATAAACAATAAAGGTAAGGCTCATAACAATAAATTCAGCAGTAATACTTGAGACTGCATAAATATTATTTTAAGCAATGATGAAAATGAACAATAAGAACATAATGCTGATCTTGCTTTCATCTTTTAACCCACAAGAGCAAGCATTCCATCATTCCTTCCAAGCTGTGGTTGTTTATATATACATACAAATATGACATTCACAGCCATGCTTTTCAAGATAATGTTTGGAGATAAATGGCTTGCTCACAAATTGATCTTCCTGGTAAAACAAAGAAAAGAACAGTTCAAGATCCTTTTTTCTCTTTCATGGGGAGTAAGAGAAATATCTAGTTCACATTTCAAACACCTACACCTGCCATGACCTCTAAGACTTTTAGCTATAAAAATGTAATTTTGGCTTTATTTGTGTACGAATCATTTCAAATACCGGTACACTGAGTTTTTGATGAAGAGAGCAACCCTGAAAGCATTACACTAAAGTATGATGACTTGACTCAACCACACTGCCCGAGATCTCATCATCATCAAGTATAATTAGTTAAAATTCATTTGCCTCAGTGGATCATATCTGTCAGGGTATATGTAGTTTGGAATAATTTTAGGACTCTCGTCTCCCACAAATATATAAGCAAATTCATACAAAAAAAACCCCCCAAAAAACCCCCACCAAACATACATAAAATTAAATTATAACTATCACATTACAGAGCAATACTTATGTGATCTTAAAAAATTCTGTGATCGAGAGCAATGGAAATGACTGAAAAATATTTAAAACAATTCAATGAGATGCTGTAGCCAGGTTAGGAGGCACAGGAAAACAATCAGCTTTGATATCACCAGCACAGCTAAGGTTATTTTACAGTGAAAAAGGCTTTACCTGAGACAGTAAACTGTTAGGAAAAACTGAACAATAATTTACAAAATCATAATGAAACAGTTTTCAAGTTTAGGCTTTCAGTGAAATTAAATCCTTAGACAATAACAGTATAAGATTAATATTTACATTACGCAGGCTGAAACAGTAAAAAGTATAATAAAGTACTGGAATGCATACATTGTAGAATTTGTTTCAAAGTAAGCACATTTTGTTGAATTTATCACAGTTAGGATTTCTTGGTTTGGTACAAAGTCAGAACACTATCACACAGATTGTATGACATAAACAGGTGATCAACTATACAAACACATCACATGCTATTATCAGAAGCATTATGATTTTTTGCATAAAACAAAATACTGGATGGATGATAACCTGCTTCAACAATTTTCTGTACAAAAAGAAATGCAAAAAAAAAAAACCAACAAAAAACCTTAAAATATCAGTTCATTGTTCTATGAGGACTGATTAAAGTGTCACATGACCAGGGCCAGTTATTCCTGCCATCGGCAAATAAAAATCTGTGGTTTTCTTCATTTTTACATATTAGGTTGATGAGACATTTAATTTGGATTGAAAAAAATAGGACAACCAGTGCTTCCATTCTTAATCTTTACATCTCATTGCCTGGATCTTTCTTGTCCTAACTCTCCACTTTTTTCACACTACTTCAAGAGAACAAGCATGCAATTATTTGGTCTCCATGAAAATACTCAATGCGGATGGTGATAATGATAACAGACCAGCATGAGTTTTCTAGATTACAAAAAAGTCTTGCCAGGTCTAATTTTGATTTAAAAAAAAAGGCTGGAAAGCTTATTGTCATCTAACATTCACACATGCAAAAAGATATTATTTTAACAATGACTAGCAGAAAATTTTATTTTGGTAAACAGTTATCACTAAAACACACGCACCCTAGCAAAGGAGAATAATGGCAACCTGTTATATGCTCTTTATCTGAGACAAGTTCATTAAAAATTCAGTGAATATCATCTTACAATTTGATGTCTCTCAGATCTTTTCACACTATGATAAAAATCGTAATCACATACAAATTTTCCACAGAATAACACCTCCTCCACACCATAATCTAGCCCTTCCTCCACTTCACAATCATCCAAAAGAAAAGAAAAACTGATATTTTCTCTTATTTTGCTAGTCTTAATAAGGTATAGGATGCATAGGTCGGACATGTGTATAAGCTTATAGTGAGGAGCAGAGATACTGATAACTCTGAAGGGAATATGCCGCATTCACAGAATATATGGTGCGTTTCTGTGAGGTCACTTATCATGAGCAGAGGGGTTGAGACTTCACCCTTAACATGACTCTTATTATGAGAGCTAAAATTCTATTTAGCACACTGATTTTGTAAATATGATGAAACAACAAGAATAAGAAACGACTAAGTCTTGTCATTCTCCTTGTAGAGAAGCTAGGTATGAAACATGAATGAACTTAGCATTTTGCTTTGTTTGCTGCTTCTGTCTGTTCAGCAGCATCACAGTAATTTATTGTCCTTTCCATAAGACACACTGAGGGCACAATGAAACCCATAGAGACCTTGCTCTTTTTATGTTCCCTTCTTGAACAAAAGTATTTGGATATTGGCATCGATGATTCAAACTAAGTAAGATAATAGAACACAGGGGCAGGATGGCAGTTCATCGAGCGCTAAAACTTCCGGAAAGCGTTGCCTTCTTTTGCAATTTTTCATGCTCTGGTACAATATCTGGGACTCTTGGTGGCTTTTTGTTTCTAGCTGTCTGGACATCGCCATCATTGAGGCTCACATTCATTGATCTGCCTCTACTGTTATTAGCAGTGGCTCGGCTAAAAACATTTGTATCTTTTTTGCTGCTGTCACTGTGGTAACTGTTGCTGTTGCTGTGGCTACTGCTGATGCTGCTGTCATTGTTGTTGCTGCTGCCGGGTCCAAAATCACTTCTCAATGAGCTGGCAGAGTTGGCACCAGAGGACGTGGTGTTTGCTGTCTTGGTGATTCTGAGAAGAATTGAAAAACAAAACCTTTACTGAGAGCTGAGAAACACAGAAAAGTAGGATATGCCTTGCCAAATCTAAAAAAAAACAGGTGGAGTGGTGAATCAAACAAAGCATTGAGAGCAGGTTTAGGACAGGGTGGAGGACTATGTCAGAGAAAATCGAGGGAGGTAAGGAGTGAAAATAAAGGAAAAGGTTGAGTGGGTCTGCATGAGGAATGGCTATGGGATGAAGAAAAAGGGAGAGAGGGAGAGAGAGAGAGAGAGAGAGAGAGAGAGAGAGAGAGAGAGAGAGAGAGAGAGAGAGAGAGAGAGAGAGAGAGAGAGAGAGAGAGAGAGAGAATGGGAGAGAGAGATACAGAGAGAGACAGAGATAGAGATAAAGAGAGAGAGAAAGAGAGAGGGAAGAGGTCGGACAGAGAATGAAAAAGTATGAGAAACGAAAAAGAGGGACAGCATCGTGGATAGCAAGACAATGAAAAAGTTAACTTCCTAAGAGACACTTCTTGGTTGAGTACAAAAAGAGTGAGAGATAGACTAAGAAGTGTTGGTGTGAACCAAAGAATGGGTGAGAGAGTGGAAATGACAACACCATCAAGCGAAGGATGAAATGTCTTATTGCATATTTCCAGGAAAGGGTTAGAAATCCACATTTGAGGTCTTTATGACAAAAGCCTAATGTCACTGAAAAAGATGGAGCAAACAAAGGAAATGAATTGTATACCTCTTTCCACTTGCCACCTCCAGTGAGAGATATCTGCAGAACTAACTTAAGAGCCAGTTGTTTGACATAACCTAGCTCCAGCAAGTCTTACTAGGGTCATCAATGACAATCATGAGAAAAAGTAGTAGGAATATCTTAGGTAAATACAGATAATATCAATAAAATTCTCACCTGACAAGAGGGACAGCAAGAATAACAATCTCAAAACTCATATTTCAATATTCAGTATAAAAAAAATAGTCTCAGCTAATGAGAAATTAGGATGATCAGATTACAGGTTATCTTATCAATAATGACATCTTCACAAGTAATCTTTTCTATCAATGATGACAAAAACAGCAAATCTCATCTGCCAAAAAATGACAGCAACATCTAAAATCTATTAATCATGACAACAGCAACAGCTACCTCACCTGCGTAAAAGACCTATACTAATTGGATAAGACTGAGCTGCCAAAAATAAAAAAATTCAGACCAATTTTTAGAAAACGATCAAATGCATCATCCAGCTTGTCAATCAACACAGCAGCTTTTGGGATTTCACCTGAAAAGCAAAACAAAAACACAAAAAGAGATCTGACCTCTCTGTGAAGAATCCTGGACCAGGACTGCCTCGTCTGAATCCTGTGGATGAACTTCCTGCACTGGAGGCAGATGCTGGCGTGCTGTGACGGCGTCTGTCAACAACAGGGGCAGATATCGTCTGATCTGGGATGCTGCTCTGTCTACGCTGAGGAAATACTGAGCTTGGTGGACGGCCATAGCTGGGTTTGCACTTGGACATGATCTCCTTTACATCTGCAATAATGTCTACCGTGTCGTCAAAGTCATCATTGTCTCTGCTTCCTTTTCTAATGTCTTGAGATGATGAGTGTTGAAAATGTTTAGGATCTTGCCGAATGCCTTGATCACTGAAGGGTCTCAAGCTCCTTAGAGCATATTGCCCTAACCCATTCTAAGATAGAAAAAAAGTGAGCATTGAGAGAAAAAAATCTCAGCTGGATTCAAGAACACATTAAGCAGATGGAACACCTTAGTGGAGGCCATCCGCTTTACCTCTAGGATTAAACATATCAGTCATTACATGCAAAAAGGTAAAAACTATCACAGCACGCAAAACAAAAACAATTAGAGTACCACAATAATACAACAAGAAAAATTCACCACGATTTTAGCACAATATGTTTATATAAATAATAATCATGTAAACGAAAATGCAAATAAAATACTTAAAACTGAAGAGAAACATTCTCAACAGTTAAAGTGAAGAAAAAACATCCTTACATCTGATGCAAACGTTGAGGGTGGGGTCATTGTATTTCTTCCAGCCAGAACTGTGACACTCCGTGAACCTGTTTGCCCTTTGAACCTGGCAAAAGTTGCCTTAGGATCTAGAGGAGGTTTCCCCATGATAGGTTTCGTATTTGGAAGATTGAATTTGCCAGGTCTTTGAGTGGCCCATTTGACAGGTTGTTTTCTCTTTTTCACTGCTTCCTGTAGCTGTCTGACTGATTCATCCTCGTTCTTGTCTAGATCCTCAACCTGGACATCAAAGATGACAAAAGTTGGCAACAGTCTGTATTATAGAGCAGTACAAAGACACTTATCCAATCTCCATTTTCATATCCATCTTAACTTCCACAATTGGTTTTTTCTTTTTTTTTTGTTCTATTACACATTTTGAAGAAAAAAACAGATTGAGAGGCCAGTCGAATGCCCCCTATCTATTGCTCTGGATTGGTGCAGTTCAAGCAAAGCCTCTTACTGAAGTGTCTATGATCTCTAGATCTTAATCTAAATCTTTAATCTTAATATATTGTTGACCAAAACAGATTCTAAAGAATTTTCAATTACTTAGGTTTTAATATGAATCTAAATCTGAGAATTCTTTTAAGTTTTTATACACATATTGTGTGACTTCCTTTTTCCAATTGAAAATATTGCATATTGTTTTGTTTTCCACAAAAAAAGATTTTAAATGAAAGCTTCACTATATACCATTAAAGGGCAAAGCCATGTTACTTTTGGTGAGGTAAAAAAATAAATTTTGGGGACAATCTAGGCAACCTAGAGTAACTACATTACAAGTGATTTGTAGTATCCAAAAAAAAAAACCCACCCACCAGCTACATCATTATATTGCTCTTACAAGGTCGTAACATTAAATTTTAATCCTTCCAGTAAAATAATCTAGACTCAAAAGGATTGTATGATGGTGCACCTTTGCCACCTTTTTTCTATGTAATATAACATTTATTAAGCATTCTGCATTACATGAAAAAATGACAAATGCATTCAAGTCCAAACAGACTGTCAGACAAACCTTTTGTAGAGTGCGCAGCACCTGATCCCAGGTAGGCAAAACGCTTGCCATTAAGTAATCCATGGACTGCTGCTCCTCATTCATCTCCGGGCCATACCCTGGCCCGCTCGCTCCAACTGCATCTTCAGAACTGACAGCAGAGTCAGAGGCCAGCGAGGATCGTCTGCTCACTGAGGGGCGACTGCTACCCATCATGTGGCTGTCTTCCTGATTGCGGTACGATTGACGAGAGGACAGGTTTGAGCTGGTTGCACGACTTGGCAAGGATGGCAGCCCCGCAAACTTCACATGGCGAAAAGCCTGCCACGATAGAATAAGAGAATATTTCATCTCTTAAAGCAATATGCTTTGTTTAGGCTCCATTAAGGCAAAGTATGGTCATTGCAAAGAGATAGTTCAAAGCCTACATCTATATAGGGTATACCGAAAGATCAAGACATAGGTCCAGAGAAATGGTTAAATTACACTTAAATACTTGCAAAATCTTACTATAACAGCTTAGAAATATTAGCGTTTTCACATATATATAATGATTACAGGAGAGTAACTAGCTTGCCTGCCTTCTACTATTTACCTTTATTGAGCTGATGCAAACAATAAAACTGGATCTGTTGACATTCTACTGCAACATTTTCAAAATGACTGACATAATTCTTGGCAAGGGAAACCATGTCCAAAATGACTATTGTCAGCAAATTTTGTAGACTTAACCCATTTTCTTTAGCTGATGAGAATTCGGAAAAATTTTAACAGAATTATTCTCAGTGATGTTAAGGCATACAGCAGTCTAGACAAAACAAGTGAGGCCCAGGCAAAGTAAGGAAAGCGTTAATGCTTTATTTGATACATCTGGACTATAACCTTCTCTTGCTATGTTCTGAACTAATACTTGCTACATATGTATGTCCTGTAAACTAACTATGTGACATTGCAAACTTCAAAATATCATGATGTGCTGCTCAAAATAAGAAAAAGCGAAGACAGAAACTTAAGATTATAATTGTGACCGGAGACAAAAAGCATAGAATTGTATGGTACTTCGTAGATGATGGTAGTAGAAACTACATGCACTAAAAAAATGATTGGTGATCTCAGGAAGAGTGACTAAGGCTTCTGAGACTGATGGTACTCACAGGCTTGGGTTTGTCTATGCCAGCCATCAGTCTGAAGCGTTTGAGCATAAAGTCTATCATCTCATAATCCCTGGTGTCTAGAGTGGTCTTGTACGACATCTGCTCACGTGATCGTTTCAGGGACCAGGACAGGATGGCTAGGCTGAGGCACAGCGTCACGCCGTATGCAACAAACGCAAATGACAGAAAGAAGAGATGTGTGAGGACGCGTTGAGCCTCAAACTGGGAAGAAAAGTCTGTGCGGCCTCCTAGCATGCCCACTAAACTGCCAAGAGATGTTTCCAGGCTGCGGAAACTCACAACACTGGAGCTGTAGAGCTGTGAGCAGAGGAAGAGAAAAGCAAGTAAAAGATGCTGCAGAGTTGAATACACAGTTATAAGAAAATCATGCTGCTGTTCAATACAGTTCTAATTTTAATCCCTCATAATAAAACTCGACAGCACTGTTGAGAGAACTCACCAAGTATCCAAACTGAGCGTAGATGAGGAGCAAAACACTGAAGATGAGGACCACAGCGAAAAGTGGACTACTGGCTGTTGATAATGTTATGTAGAATTTGTACAAAGGCCGGCAGAAGCGAACTTGGCGCACAATCTGGAAAGTATAAATGAAGTAAAAAAAAAAAGGATAATTCATTACTTTCTGATACACATCAAGTGAAAATTGCTCTCTCAAAAGTTAGGAGTGAAACAAATTTATTACTTACTACTGGAAATAATGCATAACATGGGGCAATGCCATTTTCTGTTTTAATAAACTGGTGAATTATAGATATTCATGTGGGAAAAAAAGTAAATTAAAGCATGATATTAATTGTTTTTGAAATAAAATTAGTTTTGAAAAAGATTTCTTTGCTTGCTTCAACTTCACAACTGTATAGCCATTGATATAAAAACTTTATTCTTATGGCTATTTGAAGAAATGATACAGGGAAATCACTATTTGTTGAGTGATTTTAAATTATAAAGTAAACCAACGAGAAAATAGGACAAAGCACATCCTCACACTATAACAGTGACACTGACATGCTGTGAAGGGCATCAATAGAGAAAATTGAGCAAACAAGCAATCATGCAAAAACCCTTGTTTTTTTTTTTTAAACTAGTCCATGCCACGCAAACATTAAAAACTTTAAAAAATCCAAACTGAAAAAACTCATATTCTGGGTTAGAATCTTGTTTCATTTTCCAAAAATTGTTTTAGATCTACTGTAACTTTGTATTGTTATTTATACTCTCCAAACTACTGACTTCTTGCAATTTTAGAGGTCTCCTGTATCTGTAGGGTTTATGCAGAGAGCAAAACCTGTTACCAGATAGAATAGACTATCTTTGTATATTGACAAATTGATGCCTTTGAAAGAATTTTGCATTAAAAATACATTACATTGTGATAAGTTACTTTTGTTCACAGTTACAATCTTTGTCCTGCCATAGTTTATATAAATTGATAGATCAAGTTAACAAGACAAGTTTACAAAGTCCAGCCTACAAATAGACAGAGAATTATATTTCTCAGAAGTTAAAAATGCAGTCTTTGCATTTTTACTTCATACTGGTTGTGTTACTTATGTTCTCTTTAAACATAGACTTGTGCCGTCTATTTTAGATTGCATAACAAAGTCTTATTGGAACCTTTGCAAACAAATTAAGCTTGGGCTGTGATAAGATAAAAATCTGCAAGTCTGCAAGCCATTGCCCATACTCTAAGATGGGGTAACATTTAGCCTTGTGTGCATACAGAAAGGCTCTCTCTTCCTGTACACTATGGTCAAATCTGGGGATATGTTCATGTAAAAAGTTGCATGACCAACACTACAGCACCTGCGAATTTATCATCAAAAATTGAAACATATAAATACAAGAAATTTACTGCGTACATTTTGCAAAGTCAGTATAAAATAGTGTTACTGGGAACATTATTAGACTTAATGCATAGTGATACCACATTTTCTGAGTACATAAGCCTACATAAGATGCATAGAAATACAACAGCTTTAATCCTAGTGACAGCACATTTTCTGAAAACATTCCTTACCAAAAATATATAGAATTACAGCAGCTTTACTGAGCTTTACCCAAGACTAATTCATAGGGATATCATATTTTCTGAATACATTCACTAAACAAGATTAGATACGTGGAAATCCAACAGTTTTACTGAGATCATTACCAAAGCTGTTCCATAGAGTTTCTTTTGCTTTAAGAATGGAAGCCAAAATTTTAATCACTTAAAGTATAAACAGCATCTATGAAAAATCTTTATCTTGCTTGCTGATTCACACATCATAGACTGCATCGAGGATAAAAGTACTTCTTAAGCTAAGCATTCTAATTAACCCTTCAACAAATCCTTATCTTAATGCCACTATCCTCTCCTCCTCAACTTTGCATGGATTTGAGCTCACTTTTACAGATGGATAAATTTTGCTCCCACTCTTATCAATCTCATAATAATGACTCTCATTACGAAATTTGATGAAATTGGTACAATACAACAGATGCAAGAAATCATGCTCATTATAACATTAAATGGAGCTGTACTAAAGATATCCACTGGTATCTAGGTCAGATGCTGAAAAAGTACAAAACAACAACGACAAAAAAACACCACCTGTCATTATGTACAATGTCATCAAATCTTCATGCTTTTCAAACAATTTACAAGTACTGCAAATTTAAAGAAACCAAATGTAAAAAAAAAGAGGTAAAATGCAACAGACAACATTTGTTTTACAAATAGAATGAAATGCTGGTGACCAATTCATGCTAGAAATTTGCGACAAAGTGATTAGCTAAAAACATAAAGAATCAAAGCGAACCATGTTGGGATGTCCTCAGGATCAGATTGCACCACTTTCCGTTAGGTAAAAACTGATGACTGGTTTACACAGAGATAAATTTATTAGCTGGGTATAAGATAAAACTAACAAGGCTGAGAAAATCGTGTGCTGCAAAATTGGTTTACTTATTTTGCTTTTAGTAAAACAGGAGTATTTTCAGAAGTTGGAGAAGACATTAGTTCCAAAATTCTAAATTCTCCTGCTTCTCTGTCTTAACCCTATTTCAATTGGGGTAGAGGATATAACAGTATCTTCCTCATATTCTTATTTGATGTGGGTCAGAGAGTATAACTGTGTTTCTTGCAATTTTGAACTTCTAGATGTAAGGTTTATCCCTTGTGATATAGAGTTTGTCCCTTTCTCAATATCATACCTCAGAATAGGACTCTTAGAGAGAGAAACTAAAAGATGTCAAACAATTCAGACCAATTATTTCTTTTTTGTCTGAACTGATGACAAGGCACCTTTAGCTTTACAAGAGTTGAATGCTGACATTTTCCCTTCGTTGTTGAAATAATTCATTATAAATGTCCCTGTAAATGCAGTATTTTTGGATTTAAATTTCCTCAGTCAGATATTGATCACAATAAGATTGTTGAAAAAAAATAGTTCAATAAGGTTGAAAATAAGAAAAGATTTTGTTAATATCACACTTAGTTAAAACCTTGCATAACATATTTTTTGATAATGGTAGACAAAATAAAAACATTTAAAAATATATTGTAATGCTTTTTCGTTTACAAGTATGACTTGAGGTCCTTCCAGAAATCTAGACACTGAAAGATACAATTCTATCCAGCCTGCGGCTTTAAATGTTGCTTTATTTAATGTCAGCCACAGCTTGTGACAAAAAAAAAAAAAAGACAAAGCTCAAATGTGCATCTGCATACACCTTGAGGAAGTCTTGTAAAGAGTCTTCTGCAGTCAGATGAATAATTTGGCTCTAGTGTCATCAAACCGCATAAAAACAATAAATATCATGGTCCTTTAAAAAAGAAGCATACATGAGAGTAAAATAGCTTTCAATCTCGACCCAATCATAGAAACCATCCTGCCATACATTCCTCTCATGTAATGAAGACAAGAGAACAATGAAGAGAATTTACCTTGAAGCACAGGAGGAACACCAGCAACCCTTGCATCCAGCGCAGAATTCCATGTAACAAGATGGTCATACCTAGAGGTGATGGAACTTGTCTCTCTGACAGAAAGTCATCCATTTGCTCAGTGGCTGTCACCACACAGGCCACATAGAGGGCAGACTGAGCAAAGGCTGTGATCAGGACTAGCAGATCAACCCAGTTCCAGACCTGAGTGACAAACTCAACACTCGACTCAGAGCAAAGCTTGAACAGCAGTGCAGCCAGCAGGTACACAAGGAACAAGGAGAACATCACCTGGAGAGGACCACGGCAGAAACATGCATGTGTTGAAGATTGCGTATTTACGTAATGAGGCAGACAAGGTGTGAGTCAGGCATAAATTGGAACTGTGTCGCAGGGAGTACTTGGTTCAATGTAGATGCATTTTCAGTTTTTTAAGAGTGTAGAAAATTAGCGATGCAGAAGCCATTGTTAAGTATCACAATTTGCTATTGAGAACACTAAATTAGTGACAGAATTTTCTCTGCTCAAAAAGTCTCCAGAAACATCGTGCTTACTGGCATCATATCACCTACAATTATACTTATGTTAAAATCTTAGATTTATCTTTGATAATCTGACTAATATAACTCATAAGCTTTTTTTCTTCGATTGAAAAGTTTGTCTTGCTTAACTCATTCAGCACGAATACCCAGTATACTCGGCTGCCCTATTACTTCCATTGAATACGAAAACCGAGAATACTCAGTTTTAAATTTGAATGTCTATTTTACTTTCCAAACCAGCATTTAGTAATCTAAATCTAGTTTATAGGGAAGGCAAACAATACTACATTTTCAAATTTATTAGTTTGCGTATCTAGATCTAAATAAACTTTGTTTGGCTGTTGAAAAAAAATTAGACCTAAACTGGAACTAGATCTACATCTAGATTTCTAAACTAGATCTAGATGTGGCATTGAATGTGTAAAAATCAATGAATGGATTCTACAAGCTCTTCTATTTTTGTATGACTGTTATATTTAACAAGTTCAAATATGCAGATTTTCTCTTCTTATCTCATTTTCATGTAATATAATAAAGCGTATCAGCCTTGTTACAGTGAGAGAATTTTTTTCCTTGTTACGAAATTGATGTGTCACTACAAAATTCATAAAAAATAAACCATTCGTAACTTGTATCTGAAAACTGTGTGCTGCAGTGCAGAATAGATAGGAATCTACCTACACAAAAATTTTTAGGTTTTTGCATTGATAACTTTTTGAAGTATGATCTTTTAAATAACCTAAAAATGGCCAGTGGCTCAGAGCATTTATACAGATAGGCCTCAGCACTGAATGAGTTAACCCAATAAGGCAGCTGACTACATGGTGCTCTAGACATGCAGGCATCACTTGCCCAAGCTATTGTATGAGCTTCCATTGTTTAGTTTATTTTCTTTGAAGAAAGAGGGAAATGCTGAAATCTAAATGTATGCATAGTAAAACCAAGATTTGCAGAGTTGGTCTCAAGACTTACAGAGATATTAACAGCTTACCTGACACACCATGAGGGGGTCCAGAGCTCCAGATGTAAATCGCAGCAGACGTTCTGTCTGTATATTGGAACTAGTCAGAATGCCACCTAAAGATGAACACAGAATTCAGCTAATTAAAGTATACTCTGAAGTAAAAATAGGCACGCAAATCAGTTGTGACATATGCTGATACCTACATAAAAACAAATTATTTGGTCAAAATATTCTCTAATATATAAATGGACACCAATAGTAGTTGTTAAAAGTGTGTTTTGATGTTTTCATGTACAAAGAAATCAGTTGGAAAAAATATGCTCTGTTCAAATGGATATGTGAATGAAAATATTCTCTCACTTTATCAAAACAATTTTTCTGGGCCAACTGAGTCATGAGCTAGGAGGGTTCTCCTCATGAAACTTTTGGCCATGTGGCATAAATAGATCAACAACTTCAAGCCAGTTTCAGATGTGATGTTATTTATTTTGGGTTGATTTGAAATTTCTTTTTTTTGTCCGTGTCAAAATTGACATAGTCTACCGATCCATCATATTAAATTTGCTTTTCATGTAACCTTAAAAATCAGGGATTCAAATGACACAAAAGAGGGAGATAAAGCATGAATTAAAATGTTTAGGAAAAATGTACATCACTTTTTGAGACAGGCTCCACTAAATTCTAGCATAATTACTATGACTTAAAAAGAATATATATGCTTGTCCATTTTTGTCATGATTAAACGTACCTGATACAGCAAACTCTGCAAGAACAGTGATGCAGGATGTAAGGTCATGGCTTGGATTGTACAGACAAAACTCGACAAAAACTGCCCGCGTGTTTAGGTCAAGCCAACTCTCATTCCGTAGCTGGTCCAAGGTCTCTAGGGTGGAGTTGAAGGTCTGTCCTAGAAGCTGGATATAGCCAGAGCCTGGGTACAGCTGTCGCTGGCCAAACTTGGAGGGTCTGAAACAACAATTGACAGGTATAAGGTTTAGGTTGTGTAAAATTATGAAAGGGCTTTAAGATTTAGTAAAGTTAGACATTTATGGGTATCAAAACAATCATAAAACAACGTCTGACTTTAAAAAGTTTATAACTTTCTTTTTAAAAAAATAAAACACAATGAATCTGGAAAGATCTCCATAGAGAGCTATTTGTTGATACAACAAATGTTATGGACCACAGAGAATTTAAACAATCTTCTCCAAACAGTCTAATGTTTTAAAGACATGCTTTTTAACCACCCTTTACTGCTAAACAATTTCCCTGCCCCATGCAAGGGAAATTTTTGTGAGATTATGGCTCTGCCCATCACGTAACAATTTGCTACAACTCTAGATGTATAAATAATAGCAATAGATACCAAAAACTATATATCAAAGGTAAAACCATGGCTTCCTAGTACATATCTAGATCTAGTCAAGTCTGACGCTCTTTCATAAAATATGGGCTAGATCTAGATTCTACAAGCCATAAACACAGGAACGGCTTTGTGTGTGTATGTGCATATGTGTGTGTTTCACATGTGTTAAACATTCTTCGACCACCTTCGATGATACCATAAGCTATTAAAAATTTCTGGAAAACTTGAGCTTTCCAGTGATACTATTTTTATTCTCTGAAAACTGAAACTGATTTTCAATGCTTCGAAACAAAACTTGCTATATTGAGCACGTACACAGCGCACGGGACACCCATCAGAAAGGCAAGTACAATGTATGTACACAGCGCATTGAAGTGATTAAGGAACTTTTGTTTTCATTCTTTCAGAGACACATTTTTCAAGCATCATTTAAGACTAAACTACAATTTCCTGGGTGCGAAATAAAGACAGTGTCTA
Source organism: Elysia crispata (assembly GCA_033675545.1). Lineage (NCBI taxonomy): Eukaryota > Metazoa > Mollusca > Gastropoda > Plakobranchidae > Elysia > Elysia crispata. The sequence goes on from JAWDGP010001865.1 coordinate 130,840, forward strand.
CGTTATCTCATTAGCCCCTAGCTCAGCTACATGAGTGTTACATTGACTTTGATTCATCACAAGCTTCAATAAGAGCAAAGTAAATAAGTATTTGTATGCAGATCAGGTTCATATAAAACAAGAAAGGAAAATATGTTTTTTATGAAGTTTGCTGAACACTAAAAGAGTAACAATGAATCTGATTCAAAGCCAAACTTGAAAAACACTAACAACTTCAAAGTCACACACTGATTGCCAGTCTGAAGACAGTCAAAAAAATTCTGGCAATCAACCAATCTTGACACCATAACTTCAGGATAATTTGATGACTTAACTTAAGATGAGATTTTTGAACTAGCAAAGAATATGGTCAACCATATACATACAAACACAGCTGATAAGCAGAGGTGAAAACCCAGTCAGCAGAACCCTGGCCCAATAACCATCCAGATTTATATGGTTGTGTCAGTGGGTGGTTGGCAGCATCTGGTTCTACACATCGTCGAGTAATCAGCTCAGGTACAGACCAGAGGGAAAGGCTTGAATCTGCTGGACAGCTTACTGGAAACAGACAAATATTTCTAAAGTTAGTCTTAATAGACAATAAAGTGATGAATAAAAAGATATATATATATAAATAAATATATATATATATATATATAAAGATAGATAGATAGATAGATAGAAAGAGAGAGAGAGAGAGAGAGAGAGAGAGAGAGAGAGAGAGAGAGAGAGAGAGAGAGAGAGAGAGAGAGAGAGAGAAAGAGAGAGGGAGACAGAGAGAGACAGGGAGAGAGAGAGAGAGAGAGTGAGGGAGAAAGACAGCGAAAGAGAGTGAGAGAGAGAAAGAGAGAGAGAGAGAGAAGTAAAGCATAAAAACAAACACTTACTGTTGCCAGTTCTCAGTTGCCTCAAGTGAGCGGTACCCAACAAAACACCAAAACACTCTGTCTCTTGCAACTCTTGGTGATGAATTGTTTGTGCCAGGATCTCCTCCGACCATGTCCAGAAGTCAGAGATGCTGGACGAAAAAAAAAGTGTAAATCTTGGAGATTCCATTATACTGCAACAGTTCTAGATCTAAAACTAAAAGAAAAAAATTCATTCACCTTCTTGACAACTTTTGATTATTGTCCATTGTACAATTTCCTAACAAAATCTGTGATATCAATGCAATCCATTTAGTATAAAACCAAATATTAATTAATATTTCATTTTTACTAAGAATGTCTCTAAGTAGCTGTGAAAAATTTTTTTGCAAAGTTTGAAAGATTGATCACTCTTTGAGAAGGGTAAATTTTAACCACCACTAAATTAATTGTATACAAGTAACAACTTCAAATATATCTGACACTAAAAATAACAATTTAATCTTAAAAACTAGCAACCAACCTTTTCAAGTTGGTCAAATTAATTCCATCATCTGTGCTGGCATAGAGTTTGTTGTGGATGTTGCTGGAGGCGAAGAAAGCTCCGCCTGCAGAGCCAGAGAAGTTGATAAACACCATAGCCAGGAGCAAAGCAAACATGAATGAGAACACAACAATCTCGCGCAGCATGGTCTGCAACTGCAACTTCTTCTTCCCTTCCAACTTGGCCTGAAGCAGAGCAAAGCCACCCAAGGGACGGAACTTGATATCCTGTTAAAACAGAAATGGAAGTATTTCATGAAGCAAGTGAATATTTCATTTCTAAAGACTTTCAATTCCCAAATGTGAAAAGGAAGTTAAAATCTTGATTTTTGTACAATAATACAAACAATGTTTCCACTTGTTTTGATGAAAAAAAAAAGGCTTAATAACTCATGATGAATCAAACATTGTCTGTCTGTAATTCTTAAACGAGTGTATCAAGTGAAAAGAGACCCAGATATGAGCAACAATTCAAAGATCACCTTTATTTGTTCATTTGCTTCCACTGTTGGTTTCAAATCTATTGTGTCCGCATCGTATGATCCAGCATTTTTAGAGAATATGGATGGCACAACCGCCATGAAAAGCACCTGAAGGAAAGGCAAGTCAAATTATACAACAAATATGAGAAAATGAGACAAATTACTTAACTGTCAGTCTTTGCAACAAATATATCAAGGATCTTTTTCCCATCGTTGTCACTGATTGAGCGGCAAAATATTATATCTAATTGTTAGGGGTTTGTTTCACACAACTCCACCACTTTTTTTTGGCTTTTCTGGTGTAAAAAGCCTGTCTCCAAGATTTCTTTTATTTACATATCTCCACTCCTAAATAAATAAGGCCAAATGTCAGGCAATTGTTCACAATATTAAAACTTTTGCCTCACATCAAAGCAACTGTTTTCTCATGCAATGTGTTAAAGGTTCTGTACTGGTAACAAAAAATAAGCCTCACACTGAATATTTTTAATTTAAAATATATTTCTTGTACCAATGAAAAACGGCTCTGGCTTCTGTTTATCTGAATTATAAAACTGGATGTTAAAATTTCTCATTTGTGACTCATCTATGTTTTCCATCATTTCAAAACTGATGTATTCCATTGTCTTAACTATTTTACTGAGCTTCAGATTAAATCAAAGTTCAAGCAACAAAAGTGAGAAGATAAACATAAAATCTGAAACTGATCATAACTTGAAATACATACTCTGAGAGGCTCGACCACCAGGATAGAGACTGCTACGCTGCAGCAAAGGGACACAACCCACTTAAGGGATGCACTTGAGCCAAATCTGTCAAAAATTGATTGAAATTTATTTGTTTACAGCCAACTAAATCCTCAAAACTAAACTTAACACCTCTAAGGGCAATAGTGTCATTTTTCTAAAACTAAAGAAACATGCACTGAAAGATGTATACTTAATTAAAAAAAGTATTTTGCCATTGATAAAAAAAAGTTGTTGGGTTTTTTTTTAACCATGTATAAAATCATGAAAAGGATAGAGTTGGGCTTATGGACAAGCCTGTAGCAAACAAAGAGATAAAACGAGAATTTGTTTAAAATATTGAAAATACCTAATGTTAACTGTCACCATAAAAAACCCCAGAAAAATAAATAAGAATAACTTTTTGTTTCAATAAGTTAAAAAGAAAAAAAAAGAGAGGCCTTTACAAGTCTGAACTAAATTGGTAGGTGAGATAACGCTTTCTTCCTATGCATTTGGTGGATTCTCATTAAATAAAAAAGGCACTGAAATATAAATATGGTTTAAAAAGAGAATGCAGCTCAAAAAATATCATCTTTTCATGTCAAAAGATGAAGTACAAGAGTGCAAAAAGAATGAAAGATGCATGAGAAGTCAAAATATACAAAAGTTAAACTAATAATTATTCTTCTATTACTAAGGAGAAATTATTTGATTTCGCATTTATTTGAAGACTGAACCAATTCATAAGCATCTGATTAGAATGATTTTTTTTTCTTCCTCAAGATAAAAAAGTACATGATAATGAAAATACAGTGAAAATAAAAACACAGGACATCATTCAATTCAGATAGTCACAGTAATCAAACTTTCTCTTGCTCTTTTGTTTTTCAATTCTCAGGAATTCATCTCTAACATAGGGTCCTTGAATCTTTGAAACAACTCTTACCTGTACCCATAGAGAAGGACCAAGATGGCCGCCAGCAGACACAGCTTGATACAGACTGCATAAGCCAGATACACACACCAGTGAGGCAACAAGAGTGGAGAGCAACTGCTGCCATGTGGTGATGATTTATGGCCAGGCTGCAGTAAAGTTACCGGCAACCCTTGAGATGTTGTTGCACTTAGTGTTCTGCGTAGATCTGTGATTAAATATATGATTTTTACATATTTACCCATTATATACTTCTCAAAAATAATTAATCTGAGAAAACCTTATAATTATATGGGTACTGTTTTAACTCGAATGTCGCTGTTGTCTTTACATAATAGTTTCTATCAGAAGGTAAAGCAAAAAACAAAACAAAAACAAACAAAAAAAAAACTTAACGAAATAAAACAGAACATAGTATTTCTACTACTTTGCCATGATTTAAATAAACTTTTCTTGTCACTGGATTTGCTCTCTACAAGCTGAAAAGTTTCAAGATAACTTTTACCCTATTAGAGAGTTTGAAAATCCAGAAAAATGAAAATAAAATTTTTAAGTCCATATCATATTCTAAAGATTTAATATTGACATTTTTATTACTGAATGATTGAATTCTATCCCTATAATTTAATATCATTTGAATAGTTGAGCGAGTAAGGAATTTGGTCTGGAAAAAACTTTTAAAATATGAAATAAAGATTTTGCAGTTTGCTCTGGTATCCAGGACTATTTTGTATGCACCAATAATTATTAGATCATTGGGTCTGACTTCTAATTTTCTCCATTTCAACGATTTTTCAAATTTTTTTTTTCTAAAGCACACAGTAAAAATGTCCAAATCATTTCCATGGAGTAGCAATGATGAAAAACAAAAATCAAAACAAAAATCGCAACGTAGGCCTGCTCAAGTGAAAGGAGATAGGCATCAAACTCGCACACCATATTTCTATAAAAGAAATAAGATAATATGTTAATGAAAATATCCTGGTGCATTTTATTGACGCAGAAATCTCTTCAATTTCATTTTACCATAACTCTATTACTGTGCTGGACAACAAAAAATTCTCCATACCATAGTTGTCAGAAAGATTGCTTTTAGATTTAATTGAAGCAGAAACAGCTGCTGGTCTGGCCTTCTCTCTGCTGTTACGTCTGCTGTCTGCACTGCTGGATGGAGCTGGTGCTCCCCTCACACTGCAGCTGCTGAGGACAGCCGAACCGGACTTGGAGCTGCGTCTGGAGTTGAGGGTTACACAGGTCAGAGAATTATCGGAGTCATGGATTACACACGTAAGAGAATTCTAAAGTCAAAGGTGAAACAGACAAAAGAATTACTGGAGTCATGGATTAAACGGGCCAGAGAATTACTGAGTTATAGGTTACAAAGGCAAGAGAATTACCGTGGTTATGGGTTACCCAGGTCAGAGAATTACTGAAATCATGGGTTACCCAGATCAGAGAATTACTGAAGTCATGGGTTACACAGGCCAGAAAGTTACTGAAGTATAGGTTACTCAGGCCACGGAATAACTAGAGTTATGGGCTGCACAGGTCACAGAATTACAGAAGTCTGGGTTACACAGGCCAGAGAATTACTGGGCTCATGGGTTACTCAGACCAGAGAATTACTGAAGACTAAGTTACACAGGCCACAGAATAAAATGGAGTCTTGGGCTGCACAGGCCTGAGAATTACTGATGTCTGGGTTACACAGGCCAGAGAATTAGATAGGGTAATGTAAATGCGGAATAAGGGATAGAGGCTGCTAAAGTTATTTAATATCTCTATATGAAAACCATTTTTGTCATTGTGGTGGACTGAATGCACATACTACTCATATTACAGGAGAAAAATTCCAAGCTGATGTAAAAATGAGGTTTTGAGCAAACTGTTCATGATTATCGCCTTATGATGAAAATAGCAAATTGATGAACCAGGTTTGTTATCAACTTATTTCAAGTTCATCTCTTGGCATTCTTTTTTTCTGCTTCATATTAAGTGAGGATGCAGTTGGGAGCTTTATTTGATTTTGTCACCTACCTTTCAATATGTGATGTAAGCTCTGGGTCTCGACGAGGGTTAAATGGAGCTGAACGATTAGCAGATGTAGTTTGTAATTCTTCCAGGCCTTCATTTGCCCATTCATCATCTGAGTCAAAGAGCTCCATCATACTGTCTTGTTTTTGCCTTTTGTTTTGTGGAAATAGAATAATGTTGAGCTTTCTCTAGGTCATAGAGCAATCATAGAGTTATATTATTTTTTTTATCAAATGATATGTCATTGCTTCTACCAGAATGAATCAATGGTGAATAACAAGGTTTTGTGCTTCGTTTGAATTCAACCATACTTGAAAACAAAAATGAAAATCTCCAAAGCTGTATAGGACAAAAAATAAGCAACATGAGAAAAAAGATCGGATTTTCTGAAAATTTACAATGAAACAATTAAATTAAATTTTGTGAAGATAATCATCCATTTTAACAAACTCAAAAATAAAGCAGCAAAAGCAATGAGAAAGTAGGGCCTTAGAGAAGCACAGGAGATTTTTACTTCAGATCTTGAGAAAGTTTGCGTTTTTTGTTTCTCTCCTCATCTCGGGCAATTTCAGCGTCCATTTCATCCAATCTCTGCTGGAGATCATCATCGCTGTCCTCTTGAGACTGAAGCAAGATTTGGGGAAAACAACACGAAACAAAAACTTTTAATTACAGGTGAGCCTCATCTTCACTCATCAAAAGTACTTTTTACCATGATTTTTCATTGTTGTTGATCTATCAAAATACCTGACATTTGCTTATTTCACAAATACATGAAAAATTATATGTAAAACGCAAAAAGAAAAGCAATCAAAAGAATTCTTCAGTTCTGAAACATTTGAATTTACAAAACTTCCAGATTTTTAAACAAAAATCTAGAGCACGAAAAGTTTGTATTAAAAGAACTGAAAGGCAATCAAAGCCTTGGTGAGAAGGTAGTCAACTAGTCCAGGGTAGGTTTAAGAGGTCTTCCCTACCTCACGATGCTAGAACTCTTGCTCAGACACTTCAGTTTAGTGTCAGACTTTATAAGTCTCTCCTTTTATTTTGAAAGTGTTCTGTTTATTATGTCAATTTGAACAAGATGAAACATTATAAGGACTAACAAAAAGTTGAATCAGACACAATTCAAAATTCTAACATTTTCACAGATACCATTTTAATGTTAATGACAATCCAACATTCCTACATCTAAATCTATTTTATTTTTAATGACTTCATTTTAGACAACAAAATAACATTACCAAATTCAGTTCTTAATGAGCTCTAACTGAGAAAATTTATGCTGCAAATTCCTCACATACTTAAGCTTACTCTTTTTTCTCAACATTCCACATTTGATACTCTTGTTTTTGGATTGAAACTGAGAAAATATGAATGTTTATTTAATATTATATATGCTCATTGTTTCAACTGTGATATGCATTTTTCTGATAAACATGATTTCATTTTGGTCATGGGTTGCAAATTGAAAATAATGCTAGCCCAAGCAAGCATACTGAATCAGCATAAAGTCATGAAATCAGGTTGAACTGATTAGTCATTTAAATTTAAAAGAACAGCTTAATTATATTATGCACATTGATTCAACAGATAAAATAAGCAGGTAAAAAATTATCTACGCAAGTTTTCTTCAGCAGTTAAAGAGCCAAAAGTCATAAGAATCCATAACTGACAAAAAATACCCTACAAAATCTTTGTTGTGCCACAAAAAACTATTGAAGCCAGAATACATGATAATAGAACACACTGTGTTTTCACTGCCATAAAAAAAAATAGGAAAGAAAACATACTTTGCTACCAGAGAAAAGAGTTCTTGCCGAACGACTGCTTCTCCTGGAGATAAGGCTGCTGTCTCCACCTCGGCTACTCTGGCCAGTTGCAGATGGAGGCTGACCTTTAACCTGGGCCTTGACCTGTTTAATCCATGTCGGCATGCGGTCTGGCCAGCTCTGCATGATGTTGTCTCTGCTCCACAGCTCCTGAGTAAGGGGAAGCAAGGGACAGTTTAAAGTGCGATGGTATTAGTAGGATTGAGCATCACAAGAGTTCTCATCAAACTGCTTGCAGTTCATTTCAAAGAAAGAGGCCTGTTTGAAAATTGATAATTTTTCAAATCCTTTCATAAAGCATTGATTTTCAAATACAGTGCCTATTATGTAAGATCAAATAATCAAATTATAGAGAAGAATGAAAGCAATATTGATAAACCTGCAAAATTTTCTTCTCCACGTAATCTGTCTAGTCATTTTACTGTGTTACAGGAAACAAATTGATAATTTTTTGTTTCTATAGTTCAATCTCTATTTGTGAAGCATAATAACATTTTTCTAGATTTTTTCTTTGCCTAATCTGAAACTCAAAATTGCACCAGGCTTTTCACACCAGTAATTTCAATGACACAATCACCATCCTCCTCATAGATGATGATACTCTTGTCTGAAAGAAAAATCAATGAAGGTCATTACCTTTTTAGCAAGAACAGGTGGTCGCACTTTGTTCATATTGCTGTCACTGCTACCTTTCCGAGCAAATCTATGCATCGGAACTGTCCTTTTCAGTCCAATGGGTACCTGCAATGAAAGTTTTGGGTAAAAATAATATAGGTGGATCCATTCAGAGTATTTTTTAATTAAATATAGTTGTGGGAGGAGATGTATTAAAATAAAGAGAAAAAAAATTTCTGAAAAATAAAGAGAAAAAAAATTTAGTTGGTTATAAAAAGATGAGCTCGATGATTTAAAATCATTAACGCTCTCTGCATTCAAAATATTCTGCTTGAAAGAGATAAGGAAATCATCTATTGAGCTGAGGTTTCAAATATCCTAAAAGGTATTGAACTGCTGTCAGTTGCTTTATATAACCATCCTGAATAGTGAAGATTGTTTTAAATCCCAAAATGACACCGGATCAAAGATAATAGTAAGGCAGAATAAAGCTTAATGTCAACTTTTAAGGCTACTCTGCCATATCTATATCTTGAAACATGTTTGTGAATTACAACACTTAAACTTTATCTCACCACCTTGATGTTTAAAACTTTTATTAAAAATTGTTAATTCGCATTTTTTACTAAACAGCACATGCAGCATGTAAGGCATTGTAGCACTGAAGGCTTGATACATGCATTGCTAACTCCTGCCTTTAATCTGAATACACCAGACTTATCACCTAGGAATAAACAATGAGTTTTGAAATAGCTTATCCGGTGGTGAAACAGGTTCACAATACAGCAATCAAATCTTGGACTTAGGTAACTAGAGAGATTGGGAGGAGTCTGATTACATCTGACCAGTTCTATCCTAGACTTGTCACTGCAGAAGTTGCAATGATATTGCACTCAGTCTACAACTCTATTTAGAAATGCTCAATACAATCATCTGCGTATGCAGTCATTGTGATCCTAAAAGGACTGGTCTTTTATGCCGCTTAAGCAAAACAAAAAACATCAGCAACAAATGGTTTCACTATATAAGCCTGATCAAAAGACTTTTTGTGCAGCAAAAAATTTGCTTGTTTGCACCAATTAAAATATTGTCTTTGATTCTTAACCAATTCGAATATATCACTCATAAAATTGCAGTTTTTTGCCAGTCAAAAAAAAGAGAAAAGAACATCTATAGATACTGCTATCGTCATCAGGTATTAGCAAGACATGAATCTGTATCATTTATTCTGTCTTTGAGAAGCTTACCGCCATTGATTCAGTTGTGCTCTCCCTGTCTATCGCAGGAACCCACTCTCCTAACGGGGTCACAGTTCGGAAAGATCCCTCGTCCCTGCTGTAGATGTCACACATCGCTTCAATCTCCAGAGTCTGGGCTGAGGTTGGTCTCTGCAGTTCCTGGAACATTGTCTCCTGAGAAATGAACATGGAGTACAAAATGCATCACCTGAGGAAAGCTAAACTTTAATTTAAATTAATACTTAGGTCTGCACTAATGTAAATGGATTCTATTCTAGACTTTGTCTAGACTCCTGCATATAATAATTATTGTCATTATAGTAACATTTAACAGCAATTATAAAAACTCTATATTTAAAAATAGATATAGTCTCGAGTTAGAACTATGACTTGCAAAAGCAAGAAAAAATGTTAAACTTAAGTAAAATAATTCTTTTCCATGTCATGAAACCTTGAAAAATTGCACTGATGGTGACATCATGACAAGGCGTCTACAATTGTGAGTCTCATGACAAAATTGTGAGACTTGGCAGATCTGGTATCCGTGCACCCTGCTAATACTAGACCTGAATGTGGTCCAACCCAAAATTGTCTGAAAATTTCCGGAAGCGCGGTGCGCACAGAATTAAAGATAATTTTAAGGGTTACTTAAACCCTCTATCAACTACAGTATATGACATTTGCAATTAAAAAGATAAAAGCAAATAAAAGGGTAGTCAGCGCGATTGTCGGATTTCCGACAATTGTCGGAAGACATTCAGGTCTATAATACACATGCTATTACAGACTTGGCAGGCAAAGTGATAATTCAATAATTTCTTTTTTTATTTTCACATGTAAGAGAGAACATCTAATCACAGTTAAACCTCTCATTCTTTACTTCTTGTTTTCTCCTAACTTCTTACTCTCATCTAATTAGTTAGAAATATTCAGTTTCTGCACATTATTAGTTTTTAAGCATTAGCAAACCAAGTGTTGTTTTCTTTAAAGTGTTTGACTATATTATTACCTCCTACTAGATAAAAAGTCCACAAGAATAAAAAAAAATGGTAATTCAAATGAGAGTTGCCTTGAATTACCTTGCACCTGCTCCTCTTGAAGACAAAGGAAAGACCCAACAAGAAAGGCAGCACCATAAGGGTGGATGCTAGGGCTACAACCGCTTCCTCCCAGCCGAACGAGTCCTGCCAGGCCTGGCGCTCCAGCTCCTCCCGTGTGTGGAAAGCTCCATACCAGACGGCGTTGATGCACATGTACAGATAAATACAGGTGACCAGAACTGTGGCTCTCTGTACGCGGGTAAAACGGCTGTGGTCTGGTCGCTCGGCCACAGAGAGCCATGCATGCATGTCAGCCAGGCAATGACTTAGCATGGATGTGAAGCGTTTGTTGAAACGAAGCACTTCCTCTTCTCCTGTGACATACGGAAAAACAAGAAGAGGTCTTGGATGAAAAGAGAGAAAGGGTGAAATTTCTTCTAATGCGTGTCTGACATGTCATAATAAAAATGCTTGAAAATAACCAAAACAAAACAAAACAAAATTAAAAATAAATCAAAGATTGTAAAAAATATGTATCACACTACTGTTTTCCTTTTATAAAATACTGAAACAGATATAAGGGTTATCAATTTCTAGTATTAACTTGAGATTTTACTGATATATCTTAAGTCTGGAGAGAAAGTGTATCTCGAATGGAAGTTATAAAGATCTAATAATAAAAAAGTATATTTTAGTTGAGACAGTAGATATCATATGACATGCCTGATTGTATGTAAAATATTTTTCACAACATTAGTGAATAAAATCAGAAAATTCTGAGTGTGTGTGTGTGTGTGACATAGAGAGAGAATGAGAGAGAGAGAGAGAGAGAGAGAGAGAGAGAGAGAGAGAGAGAGAGAGAGAGAGAGAGAGAGAGAGAGAGACAGACAGACAGACAGACAGACAGAGACAGACACACAGAGAGAGAGAAAGCAACAGAAAATCCTGTGATAGTAACTGACCAGCCACTTTAACAGTCTTCTGCACAACGCCATCGTCCACCTCAAGAGAGAGCCAGCTGTCCACCAGAAAGGTGTACTGAGCACCAGTCTGTAGGTCTCTGACGGTGCAGTGAGACAGAAACCAAGCAGGGGACAGCCCCGTGTTGTCATGCCAGACCAGCAGCTTGTTGAGTTCTCCCAGGTTCTCTGGGTGAGCGACGTGGAACACATCTTTGGAGCCTCGCTGAAATGCCCCGGGCTTTGTGACATGGCGAGCCTCACCTTTACTATGTTCTCCATAAAGTTTGAGACCGATGTGTGCTGTTGTGCCTGATATCAGATTGATCAAAGCAAAAAGAGAACATGCTGTGTAATGACCTCTTCAAAAACAGATAATTTCTCTTGTGAAAATGACCATTCAGTTAAGACTAGACTTTTGTTGACATGATGGGCTCATTGCAAATCAAAATCAACATTTGTTGAAAAAAATAATAATCTTGAATGGATTTGATTTGATGAATTGTTTGATGCTGTCCATCTACTAGAAGACAACCACATGCATGGATTTTCTGTCACATTGAACAAAAGACTGACAATGACAACAACTGAATAAAATGACATTCCTAAAGTAGCCCAATTTAACCGTTATTGGAAGGTTTGACATGTTTATTATAAGGTGCTGCTGCTTTATAGAGATACGCTAGCGAGAAAAACCGACTGGATTGTCTTTGTCCCAAAAATGTTTCAATGTTACAGATAAAATACAAATAAATAGCAGTTGGCAGAAGACAAACCTGAGCCAAACTGGCGTCCTGTAACAAGAGCAATCTCATACTTGAATGGTCCATCACGTCCACAAAGAGGTATCCTGGAGATCCGCCTCAGGTCAAGGCCATCCAGGTAGCGACAGATGAAACTGGTGATGATGAATAGCACCAACACTATGGCCAGAGCGATGAAAACTACTGGGTTAGTGCTCAGGTCCAGGTTCTGGTGGAATCAAAATAATAAAATTCGGCTCTAAAATAAGAATATATTTTTGTAATGCTCGATGCATATTTTCCTACACAAGTTACAGATGGGTCATCAAAAGACAAAAATTTTAGAGACAGTAGAAATCATTTAGGCTGTAATATCATACGTCTTGAGGTTCTTAAAGAGTGTAAAAAATTTGATTACAATAAGTTTGAAAGAAGGTCTTCTCATCATCATATCATCTCAAAATCTCTAATAATAATCTGGATGTAATAAAGTTATGTTTCCATGAAGCAGGAGCAATTTATGAAAGATAAAATAAAAATTATCTTATAAATATTAAGCTGCTCAAATTTAGTTAAAATGTTTTATTTACGGGTTTATTTTGTGTTTATGATGTACATTAAATTTTAAAAGATTTTGTTTTATAGGAAACAGCAAAATAATATGGTATTATAAAGCATTACATAATTATGTAACCTACCTCAGTACCATCTTATATTTACATTTCTGAAAGACCACAAAGAAATTTAAAAACTGATGCAACATTTTATTCCAAGCAAAACTATGGGACTCTTACATCCAGGTCCTCAAAACTGATGTCTGTGATTGACACAATGCTTGCTCCGCCAAATGCAGTCAAGTGATTGCAAACACAGCTAGTCACTACAGCAGTGGATTCATCGCTAACTTGACATCCTGAGTGAACCCACAATTGTGTAGTAGTGTCAAAATACTGGCAGCTGGAGAAATAGTTTCCCACTGAGACTTGTACTGCATCAGCCGCATTGTCATTGGTAGCTGTCACATACAACGTGTCAGAGGCCTTCACATTCCTGGGGATGGTTAAGATAAAAAAAAGGCATAGAGAGGAACAAACAACAAAGCGACTGTGCACAAACATGAGTGTAAAAGTTATAAAAATTGAGAAAGAAAGATTCAATGACTGATCATATATTGATTGGACTAAACAAACTTTATGAAAAGTAATCCCCAATATCAGACAACAAAAGCTTATGGTATGGAAGTACACTTTCATCAAGTTGATATAAAAAAAGAAACCAGTTGCTAAAAAAATTTTGAGTATTTGCTACAAAAATTTTCTCATTGACAAGAAGTAAGCTATAGGAACTTAGTTTTCACAGTTTCACCTTTTAATTGCTCATCATTCATATGTGGGTTTGGTGGTAAGACGAATATGCCTTCTGCCATGAGTTAGTCTGTGGGTCCTAAGACTCCAAGATGTCAGTACTATGACACTCCAAATATCAAACTTTCACTGGTAGACCTCTTTGAGAGGCCATTCTCTTATGATCCCCTTATCTCCCTTATCCATTACAAAATCAACCAAAAAAAAACCACAAAAAAACAATACAATCAGGTCATGTAAATCAGATTTCAAGGCTAAAAAATATGTAACTTTTTGGTTTTGACATTAAAAGTCCATCTAGACATTTTCTTGTTCACTAAGTACTAAATGTATTCATACAGCCTTTCTGCCCAGCTTCATATCCTATTCAGAGGCTAACTGACTGTGGCAGTAGCACAGTGCTTCTTAGATGACAAAAGCTTCTTTTTTAATGAGCACCCTCCTTACTCGGTAGCTTTAGAAAAAAACAAAAAAAATCAAAGTGGCTACCTTCTTACCTTGAAAAAAATGTGTATGTGCGGTGATCAGCCTTCTGCATGCTGCTAGGGGAGAGAACTAGTTTTTGACCATAGTTCTCTGAATCTGGACGTGTATTGACCCCAAGATAGAAAGTCACTGTTGCAGTTATCCCTGTCGTGTTTGTCAAAAACTGGATGCGCAGCTGTAATATCAACAAGATTGATTGTTTTCTTCGTATACAGATTCAAGTTTGATTGATTTCATACACAGCTGTGACATTAAAAGAAAGTTGATTGATTTTATTTTTTCTCATGCTCAGATTTATTTATTGTGGATTAGAGAAAACTGAAACAAATAATTAGAGAACATAACATACAATGCACCATAGTTTCCTAATTTATGCCCAGTTCTTGTGTATGGTTAAGACCAGCAATGAATGCAATATTCTGACAAAACTCTTATCACCCCAACTTAGCCATGAATTCTCTGGGTACAAAAATTATCTTGATCACTTCATTTGATTTGATGAAATAGTTTACACACAAAAAGCTCATGCCTTTAACAGCAAATGAAAACAAAGCTGCCCTTTAGCATGGCAGAGGTGAATGAGAAAAGGCTCTGAAATTCTTTCATTTATATTAGCAATGTTTAATGTATACTTTGTTTATTCTTTCTGCTGAGATGAATGACACTTTTTAAATGAAATACAATGTTAAAATCTTCAACACTATAAAAGAAAAGCGAGAAAAGATAAATTTGATTCAAACTTGTATAAAAGCTTTACATGATAAAGAGAAAATAAGGAAATAAAAAATTGATAATAATGATGTCTTCTCATACTCTACTTTTATACCTTTGGCAGGAAAGACTGAAGAAAATCAAAACTGAAAGAGTACAAAAGTTCTACTGTTTCAATACATCTATCTAAAAATAATAAAATGGTTGCATACCTGCACATGCACACCAACTTCCTCGTCTGCATAAACAGCCAAATCAGGCACTGTCCAGAGTTTACTTTTCCCAGCATCTATTGTAACAGTTTTATAGCTGATGGCCTCAAAAGGATCATAGAGGGGACTGTCTACCAGCCTGCCAGAGGAAATGGAAGCTGGGCTGATGGAGTTGGGCTGAGATAGCAGCATGTAGAGCTGGACACTTGAGTTTTGCGGGAGCTGCGAGACTCTGATCCCACGGCCATCTGGCTCAAAAAAGGAGACAGTCTGAACAGGCATGGTGGCAGTCGTGCTGTCGCCGTACGTGTACGGATTCTTATCATGTGCAACCATAACCTGTAGCACCTCGTCCAGGTCATTCTTGCAACACTGTAGCATTGATTCGGCTATGTGCACTTGGCTGCTGTTAGCTACGCTCTCATACTCAATGTCGCCAGCGTATGCTCGGTATGCTTTGATCTGAAACCGAAATGAATAATATAATACATAGACAGAATTAATAGGACAGTAAAGAACACAGAGGTATGTGGAATGTTAGAACTTTCAACAGAAAATATCCAAATTATCTTAATGACCTAGCATTGGAAAATGAAACTCTATCATTTTGAGTAAGAATTTTTTATACTCTTTAAAGAAAAGTTGAAGTCTGCAAGTTTTGCCCCTATCTGTAAGTTTATTGACACCCAATTTAAAAATATGTGCACTTGAGGAACAGAGTTGAATCTTTGATCCTGCTCATTGTTCAAATAGAGATTTGTTTACATCATTGGTCTAGTCTGTATATTAGCCTTACGACTCCAACAAACCCATGATATTTAAAAACAGAATTGTTTCAATTTTAAGAGTTTGAAATTAAAACTCTATTTAAAGATAAATCAACAAAGTTTTATCTTTACCGTGGCTCCTTTCAAGCTGAGCTCGATGCCCTTCTCCCCAACCATCATGGTGGACAAAGTATAGATGAGAACATCTTCCACACAAGGCATTGCTGATGAGACCACTCTCTGCCTGTGGCTCTCATCCAATGAGATTGCTTCAAATGACATGCCGCCCACAGCCTGACTAATCTCAGGGCGTAAAACCTGTAATAAGAGGACATACATTAAGATGGCTCCAGTTTGTTTTTTTATTGAACTGAGGAAAAATATGATTTCATTTCAAAAGATAAATATAGATTTACAAATAGAGAAAATAAAGGCTTAGGTTCTTTTTCATTAAAAACAAGTTTATTTTAACATAACAGTAATATGTCAAACTGCGTTCAAGAAAATCGCAAGCTCAATTCATTCATAAAGCGTTTCTAAGCATCAACTTTATGCACAGCCAAACTCTTTGATGAGGTCTATGAGAAATAATAAAAAAGAAAGAAAACAAAATCATATTGGCTAGGAAAGTAAAGTCCATTGAACATCATAGGCACTTTATTTTTTCTTGAACAAATTTTTAACTTCCCTAAGATAAATATATCTAGTACTAGTAATGTCAAATCACTGAATTGCAATGTGTTTTCATCAATAACTGGGTGTAAAGCAGATTTCAGTAAGGAAAAGATTTAATCTTACGGATGATTTATATATATGTATATATGTGTGTGTGTGTGTGTAGCTGTGAATATACCAGCCATAAGATGCCTGATGATAATGTAAACTATTAACTTAATTGAAATGTAACGCAGTAAATGATTTAAGACAGGCACACTGTACCTGAAAGTCTGTGCTAAAGTCTGCCAAGCTAAGCATGCGCCCAGAAGCCCAAATCTCAGAGGCTGAGTAGACACGAGCGTTGGTCGCAGCGAGAAGATTTTGCAGGACACTGAGAATATCCTGCGTCGGGATGTCTCCTCGGTCAAGGCCAGTGCTGATGGTCACCTGGAGGAGATTCAGCATGGTGTCCATGGTTTGCATCATCAACACCTGGCTGTCCTCTGTCAGGTACTCAGCAGAATAGTCCTGAAGTCACAAACCAGAGAGAATAAAGGAAACCTGGGCTCATCTTGATGGTAAAACTAGAATTATTTGATGCATTCTAGAATATTAAAACAAAGATATAAATCTTGGCTGCTATTAGCTGAAGTGAAGCAAATCTGCAGAAGAGAAAGAGCTAGAGCTGTTACAGTGTTTCACTTTTGACACTTTGTCATACATTGCATGGTTACAGCTCTATTTATGGAGCCCAATTGACTGCTTGAGAGCACCTTGATCTAAAGGCAGGATCTGACTTTTTTTTATAAATGTTCATTCTAGGGTCCATATAATAAAATTCTTTAAAACCCATGGCAAGAGGTAATCAACTTGCAATCAACTTTGTGGATGGTGCATGTTCCAAATTAGTCGGTGATTTTTTTTTTTTTGTGATGAAATAAGAAAATGATGTTGCCAGGATAAGTTTCTAGCTTGATCCCGCAAGGCTGTAATAGAAAATTTTAACTTTTTAAAGATTTTAATAAGGAAAGCACCGTTCTCATATTTTCAGTAGGCGATTAGTAAAGTTCTCAATAACTTCTTAGACCAAGGTGTGTGTAAGAAACTTAAAGTCCTTACCGTGAGCAGTTTCAGGGCATATGCCATTTGCTGGACATCCACCAGTGTGGATATTGGCACTGACGTTGTCAAACAGATTGTGACGGCATCTCTTATGGCTGCGCGACGTTGCTCTTCCTCCCCTCCTTGTCCAAATGTAAGAAACGCTGCCTGATGACTGGATTCAGCGTTAAGTTGCTGGCCAAGAGCTATAGCGTACTGTAGCAAGGAGACAGGTGATGCTTGGCGGGTCAGTCGAGACAGCACCTGGTCAGTTTGCTGGGACAGGTAGTCTGTTTGACTCTGACCAACAGTCAGATTGACACTCAGGAACTTAATAGTACTGATCATTCAGGGAAGAGGATAGCAATGGCAATAATGCTAATTAAAATAACAACAACAATAATAAATTATAATGCTTATAGAAACAATAATCATAGTAAGTAAAATGGTAGTAAAAGGAAGGACTTCCAAATGGGTACGGTGTTTATTCTAATGACGTGGCCACTGCGGGAACAGAACCCCCGCCGCTCAGCTGTGGAGAGAGGTAAGAGCATTAGTCATAGCATTTACTACAACACTAAAGTAGATGTTGATAGCTTCAGGCCTTGAAAACTGTATTGTGTTAATTTTAAGTAAAAGTCACTTAGTGACATCAGTGACCCTTGACAATGTAAAATCAAGTTCCAGAATAAAAATGATAGTTGAAAATCTTTTTTGCAATCTAACCCTAACCCTAACCCCAACCCTTACCCTAAATGTAGCCCTTGTCCTAGCCCTAACGCTAAACCTAGCTCTAACCCTGGCCCTAATCCTAAACCTAGCCCTAACGCTAAACCTAACTCTAACCTTTGCCCTAATCCTAAACCTAGCTCTAACCCTAGCACTAACCCTAAATCTAGCCCTAATCCTAATCCTAGCCATAACCCTAACCTTAGCCCCAAACCTATGCCTAATTACCTTAATTTCATGATAGTATGAAAGAAAAACAAGAACAAAATGTTATATTGTATCAATTTCCCAGTGTGACTTTTAAAGACTTATCAATGTTATTGTATTCTCGAAGTTCATTTCTGGTGATGTTTATTAAGAAATAAAGGATTCATGATCTGAGAACCCCCTCGATTCAAATTTCCATTAGGCCAATATTTGCCATATAAAACTAACAAATGCCTCAAGTGAGTATGAATCGGTTTATAACAATAAATTACCAAAAAAAATCAATGGCAACATATATTCAATATCATATCTCAGTATACTAAACCACTGTACCCATTCGGAAGTTCTACCAAAGTGCCAATATTAACAATAATAGCAATCATGATGACTGTGACACTACTTCTACTGCTAACCCCACTTTCTTGTTGCTGCTATTTGAGAAATTAACATGGCCTGCCCTAAATCAGATTAAAAAAAACCAATGAGTTTGGTATTGCTACTAGTTGCAAAACACATTTGCAAAATTCTCTATCCTCAAACTGTAACAAACAATGGCACCCTCTCATACCTGGACAAACACTTGAACAATCTCTACTCAGTATTCATATTTTCAAAATGAGCTTGCATGAGAATCTAAAGTGTTTGAAAAGAAATATCCTTCAAAACCATCAAAATGAGCTTTTATCAAAAACTGAGGAAATTGACAAGTACACCGTTCAACCACCAAAAAAATTTTTTTTTTGCTAGAGAAGAGATCAGAGCCTTTCATTGAGCCAGCATACTGAGAATTGTATGGTTGAAACCATTTGCAATTTATGATCACTTACAAATGAAATATTAAATAAAGATGTTCAGTTCATAGTACTATAATCCAATGCCTGCTTCATAGGTGTAATGGATTCTTTATAAGTTTTGGTTTATTAATCACAACAGAGATGGTACATCAACTAGTGGTCTCAAATCTTTTCTGAATATCATACAAGCTCTCCTATGCCTGGAAAAAATTGGAAAGGGAGTTGTAGATCACATCAAGCAACATTGTTGGCCTTGAACCATAGGTCATTGAAAAGTTTGCAGCTAGGTCTTCTGAGCTATAATTTTATTTTTTTTTTTTGCTCTATCAATTCATCTTACTTAAAAATTTGAGCTGTTCATATCACAAGGATTACTGAAAAAGTTGACTTTGCTATGTAAATTAAAGTCCATATACCTGTGACCTCCTAGAATTGTTGCACCAAACTCATCAGAAACCATAACACGAAGGTTGATGGAGTCTCCACCGTAAGATCCCAGATAAACATGCTGTGTGGCGTCTGTGCCAGTGTAGAGAGGGTATGTCTGATTAGTGGCAGTGCCTGGCTCAACCAGGTCAACATAAATCGAGTACAGGATAGCAGAATTTGGATCATCCACGTCCGTCCAGTTCAAGCAGTTGATGGTTACCTGAGCGGGAAAGAGTAAAGTTGCTTGGTAGGGATATCCATCCTTAGCCTAAGATATTTTATGGTATACAGGGAAACATCAAGTATGTGCAACACCTAAAAAAAAGCGTTTTGGTGGTGGAAAAAAGATTTCAATGTTTATGGACTTGAATTTTTTTTTTTTTAACTCAGAACTGCTTTCTTTTATTGCTCTAAAACTCCTCTCCTCAAATGCTACTTTGTGCTCTCTTTGTTTTGAAATCAAGAACTCAAGCTGCTCTACAGGAATGTAACAACCCGAAGTCCAATATTCTTAGGTTTGAACCTACAGCTGTAGTATCATTCATATTCATGCATACTAGTACGATTTCTTCCAATTTATTTCAGTTACACAATTCAGCAATAAAAAGGACTGAAAACTACGTCATTAGTCATTTCACTTTTGTCTAAGCTTCTTAAGAAATTTGTTTTGGTGCTATCATTAATCAAAATATTGCCTCACTGATAGACAGTTATTCTTTCAAAAAGCTTGCTTAAAGATATCTTTATATACTTACATTCTTTTCATATCTTAAATGCTGGGTAAACGTGAATGTAACATCTTAAAGCGTGTACTTGAGCTCCTAATCACACAATTCCCATGATCCCTCTCAAATCATTACCTGATCCTCTAGCGGTAGAATCTGAGACGGTGAGATCTGGCACGTGCCGCCTGAGGGGGGCCTGTTGGCCAACAGGGTCAGCGATGCTGTGCCCACGCTGCTATTGGTGCAGGAGACAGACACCTCAAAGGTGTAGTCCAAATCATCCTTGATAGCCTTCCACTTGGACAATACTAAGTTAGCTGAGTGGATTCCGGTCAAGGTCTGGGAGGCATCCAGACTTATCTCTTGTTGTCCCTCAAAGATCTGAATAGAGAAGGTGAATTTCAAAAAGGAATGCAGCAAGCTTTGCTATCTTTCTTTCAATAGTAATTATTGTTATAAAAAACTTTATACCTTGCATCTCAACATTGTTGTAGGTTAGGTAATAGACTGATCAATTACTGGGCATGTATTAATGGTAGATTTACTCTTCATATCATAGGTTATGATTTCAAGAGAGGCAGTCATCCACAGCTATTAATTTTGAAAAAAAATTGAAGAATTCTACAAACCTTCCACGAGAAGTCTGGGCTGCACTGAAGACAATTCTCACAAATGGCGGAGAGTGCCACATGTTGACTTGAACTGACGCGGTAATTGCTAAGAGACAAGCACGACATACACAAGACACCAGCCAGGGGCACAAATTGTGGCACATTCAGCACTTCAATCTGTGAGTAAATTTTATTTGTGCGTGTGTTTGTGTGTGTGTGTGAATAGAAGAGAGATGAAGGGAGTTAAGTAGATGAAGGTGAAAAAATTAAAACATAAAGCATGATCTTGTCATCAGTATTTTTAATGGAAGACAAAAACTCCTTTATCAAAATTTTTAATGGAAGACAAAAACTTCTTTATCAAAATTTACAAGATCTTGGTAATCAGAAATAATGACCAAAGGACATTTAGGGATGAATGAAAACCATTAAAAGATGAATTACTCTGCGGATCTTAACTAATCGGCTGATCAAAATACTCTGATACAGTAATTTTAGAAAATCTAACTTGATAAGATGAAAAAATGCTGATGTTTTTTGTTTTTTTTGGGGGTTAATTATTTTCATTAGCTTCTGTTACGCATTATTTTGACATCCATCTGCAGGACAAAGGTTACAAAAATGTTGCACCATTCATCATATGCTCTTGGCGATCATAAATAGACCTTTAGGCCATTGGCACATAAAATGTGTTTAATATTGAGTAAAATCTCAACTCACCATTTGCTGCTCATCATCACCTGTCCTGCCTGAAGAGGCCACAGACAATGTGATATTGTAGGTGCCTTCATTAAAGCCAGAGTAACAAAACCTGCCATGTCCTTGTGGAGTGAAGCAGCCACCAGTTGCATTGGTCTGAGAAGCAAAACAAAAACAGTTGCCCTTCCGTTATTATGGGACATTGAGCCCATCTCCTTATTTCATACTTCAAACATTCTGATCGACCTATATGTCAGAGTACAAGTGCGGTAATAGGCTCCATATAACAGGAGAGTGTTGATAGTTTGATACAGAAACTTCTTTACGTCTATAATTTTTTGCAAACTTTTGGAAGATTGAAAATAGCAAAGTGAAAAAGAAAAGACTCTGATATTTGGTTGCATGAAGATAGAGATATAAGGTGCCCCAGTTAGACAGATGCCAGGAGAAGAGAGAGGACACATGAAGGAAAAATTTTATGAAAAAACAAACTAGGGGAGGTGAGGAGAGGAAAAAAGGAACAAAATGTAAAAGTAAGAAAAGACAAGAAAAAAATTCAAAGAGCAGGAGGGGAAGAGGCAGAAGGATAAAAGGAAGAAGAGAACACAAACAAGAATGAGAGAAAAAAAGAAGTTTATGTGCACAAAATGACAGAAGAAGAATAAAAATTAATCATGGTGCCAGCCCACAAAATTTCAGCTTAAAAATCACAAAGACTAGATCTTTGCAAAACTTAGACCTGAATGTGGTCCAACCCAAAATTGTCTGAAAATTTCCGGAAGCGCGGTGCGCACAGAATTAAAGATAATTTTAAGGGTTACTTAAACCCTCTATCAACTACAGTATATGACATTTGCAATTAAAAAGATAAAAGCAAATAAAAGGGTAGTCGGCACGATTGTCATATTCAGGTCTAAAAACTGAAGTACAAAAAAAACCACTGCTGATCCTGAACATTTTTTGTTTTCAGTTCATTAAGCTTATATAAGAAACTGTGATCTTTAGTCGATGGACACAGAATTCTGAATGTGGATGTTTTACTTCTATGCACTGCCAGTTGTACACTAGAGCATCAGAGGTCACGAGACCATCAGGGTCATAGGAGGCGGATGCATCCAGACAGTACTCAGAACCAATTGCTACAGTTCTGCAATGTAGAAGAGAAAAACATAAATCTTGAGTGCACTGTTTATTTTTTTTCTTTCAAAAACTTTAAACTATGTATAAAAGGTTTCTTCACTTTATACAAAATAAAAATGAAAAGCTATGTCACCTCCATCCCTTTGAAATAATACACAGACTGTATGGTAAATTTTTTCAACATTAAACATCCTATCATAAAAGGTGGACTTAAAAAAAATAACAACATGAGAATAACAAGCATTTCGTACATTCATCCATCTATAATGTTGTGCTAACCCTGTGTAACTACCATCTTTTGTATGAAAGCTTTACTCTTGAACTCTTTCAACAAAATCTGTCCTTTGTAGTAAACTTTGGGTCTGTGTCCCTCTCTCACCTTCTGGTCCCTCCCTTAATTATAGCACGAAGAGGTGAGCTAGTGACATCCAGCGTGTAATAAGTTGTCTCTGACACACTCGTGTAATGGTAGCTTGTTAGAAACTGAACACAATAGGAACCGACAGCCAATGTCCTGGGTTTGATTACCAATGCTGGACTGTGAGTAGTTGTGTTTCCTAGATCCACCTGGTAAAAAGTGGAAATAAAAATTAGTCTTAAAGTGAACTGGCCTATCCCACTTTTAGACCAATCAGCTTTTATTGTGGCTAATTTCCTCTGATTCTGGCCTGGAGATTATTGGTTTTTCTTTTGCCTATTTATTTGTTTATTTATTTCTTTTTTTGTGGGGGTGGGGTGATGGCCACACAATATGAAAACTTGAATTGAAAGACCTGAATGAGAACAGACAAAAGCCTATACTGTAATGATTTCTCTTTTGCACAAGAAATATCTTGTCAAAATATTACATTTTTTTGTGCTTCAGATTATAAATCAAAAGATCTTGGCCTCATTGTTTCAAACATAATACACACAAATAAACGGAACCTATTCCTTACAAAAATAAAGTGTGAAAATAATAAATGTAGACTTCTTTTTCAAGGAAGATAAACTTGAGTTATGAAATTTCTAGGAATGCTCAAGAGTATTTCTGAATGGGAATCTAAGCTGAAGAACATTATTCAGTGTGCAGAAAAGTGAAAAAAAAGTTTTAAGTATGACACAGCTTCCTTGCATTGTTTGCTCAAACTTTTTCAACAGATTTTCAAGACATTGTAACCTTTAAAAAAATATGTGTCACAGCTTGCCAGTTTATTTTCTAAAATTTTTGAAATTCAGTGAATTACTTGAAAAATGTGAACATACAGTTTCATTATAAATTTGAGAGACAACCAGAGAAGGTTTGTCTGAAGCTGTAACTCTGACTTTTGGGCTTTCAGCACTAAACTAAAACAGGTATTGCACATGTATCTCAGGTGTTTCTTATGAAGAGATATTTCTCTTTTTACAACTGTTTAAAACTAAAACATCTTGATAGGTCTTCATACATTAAGACAAAAATCATAAATAAATTGAATCATTAAATATGAGTTTTTGAAAAAAAAATTTAAATAATTGAAAGTAAAATCCAAAGCTAAATTTAAGTGACAAGTCTCTTTTGGTCTTTAGACAGACTTATAAATTCAAGAACTATACTTTCTTAATCCTGTGAATTATCTCCAGTTGTATTATCAATTTTCTTTCTTCTGTAAATTAAGTGAATAAAAATCTTCTTTAATCCATGGGCTCTCTGCCCTCAAACTTGGACCCACCTACCTGAGACAAGGTAGTGAGATCTGTGTTGCAGTTTGAGGTCTGGTACACCCTCCATGTGTGAACAGCTATGTACTGCGTGCAGTCTTGGGGATCAACTGTCACCTCGAGCTCAAGCGTGTGTGACCTCAGCACTGTTTGGTGACCAGCTCCTACAGACCTCACCTGCGGAAGGGAACACTGGAAGTCTTTGATGGTAAACCTCAGAGACTGGCTCACCTGGCTGAACCCATTTTCAATGTCAACTGTAAGGTCAAGCGTCCCTGTGGCTGCAAAGGTAACAATGTATGTATTTGATGAGGAGACAGATACGGCTTGGCCTGTAATGTTCCAGGTAAACGTTGCCAGTTGTAGATTTCCACCACTGGCAACAAAAGTGACAGGGAGATTTACAAAGATATAATCAGGGTCTGGGCTAGAGATATCCAAGCTGATATTTCCGATTGGAAGATGAGCCTCCACAATACAGGAGGTGAAGCTGCTGCCAACATCATTGCTCGCTGTGAGGGAGATGTTGAAGACACCCTGGTCAGGAAACGTGTAAGTGATATTTTGTCCAGCAAAATTTTTTGATGTATTGTCGTTCATGACAGACCAAACAAAAGAGACATTAGTGCCCGAGTCAATAGATGAATTGAAGGAGGTCAGAGACTGAGCAAGGCGCACCACGCAGTCCACTATCTGTAGGTTGGAAACAGGATCTAGCACTCTCACAGTTGTTTTATTTTCTGAACTAGAAATATTATTTTCCACCCTCAAGGACACTAGATAAGTTCCTGTTGCTGGAAAATGCAGGCTGAAAGATTCGGCCTCTGTCACCAGAACTCCATCCATTTTCCATGTGTATGTTAGGTTACTTGCTCCTGCATTTACATCAGCAGTCAACATTATGCTGGAACCTGTTGCTATGATCAGGTCAGCTGTGACAATCTGAGCACTGTCCACTGTCCCCTGGACATCAATGTTAACAGAGTCTGTTAATGAGCTCACGGGATTGCTGACTTCTATGTGTATTGTGTAAAGACCAGGTGATGCAAAGCTATACAATATAGCCTCCAGGTTAGATGAAAGTACTGTATCACCTGAGCTATTCATAATGGTCCACTGAAACAGCAAATCAGAGCCTGAGACATTTGGTACTGATATCCCTAAATCATTAGTTAAGCTCACAAAAGGCAGCCACTCGTTCTGGGAGAGCTGAATGGCAACCCCACTGACTGGCTCAAAAACATTCACCACCACTTCATCTGTTTCAAAGCCAAGGTTATTAGCAGCTACCACTGTTACAACAAAAATACCTGTAGTTGAAAACTCTAGGATAGCAGGATTGGCATCACTTTGATGAACAGTACTATTTACAGTCCATGTGTAAGTAACATCTGAACCAGTTGATAAAGATGCTTCAAATGAGACCTGTGTTCCAACAATCATGAAGATATGAGAGCTTGTATTGATTTTCAGTCCTGACACTGGTTCCTGTGACGTCACAGTTAGGATAGTTTTATCACTACTCAAACTATTACCAGCCAGGAGACTAACATCATAGCTTCCTGGAGAAGCAAAGCTGTAAGTAAAACTAGAAGCACTAAAGCTTTGAAGCAAAGAGCCACTTTGAGTTATCTCCCATTGATATGTCACCAGGAAATGTGTGTTTAGCACAGCTTCTAAGGTGTAGACTTGCCCCAAGGTTGCATACCATTCTGTAGTGCTGTGCTGTGAAGCTAGCAAGCTGTGGTTGACTGAGATGTTCGCCACCTGGCCCAACATAGTCACTTGGAAAGTTTCGTTCGCAGAGGAGACTTCGTTGGACACCAATACAGAACAGTTGTGGTGGCCCTCATCAGAAAAAGAAATGAATACACTGTCTGATACTGCATTGCCTATTGCGATTTGATCACATTCCCATTGGAAGATAAGACTAGTCCCTGCAGAGTAATCACCTTGAAAGGTCAAGTTTCTACCCACAATAGCAGTTGATTCACTCACTTGTACAGAAAACCCTTTGATTTGATCTTGCACATGTATCACTGTTGACTCTCTTACAGTACTCACTTCATTCATGGATACTAAATCTAGAGTGTAGTTACCAGCAGTGAGAAAGTAGAACATAACAAAATCTCCATCATGGAGCTCAGATCCATCACTCAGAGTCCATGTATAATTCTCATGTGTTCCAAACTCTTTGATGGCTTGAAATGAAGTGTTTGTTTGTGACATGCAATAAAATGCTCTAGAACAGTTCAAGCAGTTAATAGACAGACCTGAAATAATCTCCATGGCAACAAGCTGAACTTCCTGCTGTGTTGAGTCTAAATCATTGGCCACAGTCACTGTGATATTGTAGGTCCCAGCCTGGGTAATGGTCAAGTTAAGCACATCATAGCTGGCAACATCATCCTCACCATTCACTGCCCACTCATATGTCATGTTTGAACCAGACAGAACAGATGCAACAATATCTACATATTCTAGAGCTCCTGGCATCATCAGCGCCACAGGTGACCTGTACTGAACTGTTAGACCTGAGATGCTTTCCTCGATACAAATTTGTGTATTGTAGTTATCACTAATTGAACCAGTTACATTCTCCACCTCTAGAGAAATATAAAAATTGCCTATGTTGTGATATATTGTGCTTGCACTGTCTAAACCAACAGCTGTTTTAACATCTCCATTGCCAAAGCTCCAGGTGTAGTCAAGACTATCTGGGAGTTGAGCAGCTACTTCAGTGCTCACTGTCACAGTTGTGTTTACAGGGGAGCAGTGTGGTGCACGCACTCGAATGATCTGAACCAGTTTTTCATCGTAAGCATAAAGTGTTAATGAGGAACTTTTCACACTGATAGCATTCTGAGCTCTAATAATTGCTTTGTAGACGCCAGCTGCAGCATATTGATGGATGAAGGTTGGTACGGATGTTTCTTGTGATGAAATTCTATCATCATATTCCAAAGTGTACATGACACTTGTGCCTGACCTCACAGTGGCTGTGAAAGTTATCTGTTCAGACACATGCTTCGGGCCGTCGTATGAAAGACGCAAGCCAGTGATGATGTCATGAAGGTTCAGCACAACAGTAGCAGATTTGGTGATACTTGGATCATTTTGTGAGCTTACCATTACTGTGACAGTGTAAGCTCCTGCAGTGTCTATCTGATGAGTCAAGCTCTGTAAGGGGCTTGAGTCTCTCCAAACTGTTGGACTAGTGCCTGTACCCCAGTCAACAGAGAAAATTATCTGGTCATAGTGATATTCATCAGATGTTGAGCAATTGTCAACCCTAATAAAGAGCTCAAATTGTTCTCCAGTGGCAATATCAGAGAGGCTTGAGGCTAGCACCACTGTGTCTGGAATCTTGTAGACTTCCACCACCATAGTATCTGACACACTGTCACCAAAGGGATCCTCCAACAGAATAGTAACGGACACATTGCCACTGGTTTTAAATGTGTGAGCGCTGAGAGAAGGCGTCAAAGTGCTTAGAGAACTGGGCATATCATAGGTAGTATTCACATCCCCAATAATCCAAGTGACAGATATGGGTGCCCCGAATGTAACAGAGGCCTTGGCTGAGATGGGCACAACAACACCTAATGCTACCTTATCTAACACAGAATCAAAGTTGACTGGTCCAAAATTGGCTCTGATGCGTACATGAACAATTAAATCCATTTTCATCCATGACACAGAGTTGGATACATTAACTGATAAAATCACATCATCATCCATTGAAAATGTCATAGAGAGATTAGCGCTTGTTGTAGGCGTTGGGGATATCACAGTGCCATCTTTTAAGTAGACAATATCTTCTATATCTCCTGATGCTCTGACAAAAAATTCATGTAAGACACCTTCCTCTAAATACACTTCACACTTAGAGTATGTCTGACAGTCTTGATGATAAAATTCAACATTTGTAATGGGAGCATACACTTGAAATGACACTCTCATCTCAGCAAAGCTGACATCATTTGATGCATGTATGGTGAGACTCACAGGACTGACGCCAGCAGAGAAAGAATGTTCCAAGCTGGCGTACGGTGCACTGAGAAAACTGCTGGAGTAACTACAACTTTCTGGGACTGGCGAGATACTTGCAGGGCAATCATTCTCTAAAGAGTTTGAAACATGTGTTGAACTGCCACTGAAAGTCCAGCTGACAGTTGGGTTGGTGCCCTTGAGGACCTTCACCACCAGATTCATCATTTGACCTGATGCAACCTTGACCTCAACAGTTGAGGTTGATCCCTGAACAACTGTGCTCAGAGTTGGCACTGGGAAGATCCACAAGAATCCTGCAATATCATCGACAACTGTTACAGTGCATGTCCCTAATGATGTTTGTCTTAACATGGATGTGAAGGTGTAGTCACCTGCTGTAGAGATATAACTCAAGGAAGGTCCTGGAGATGAAACGTGTAGCGTTTCAGAAAACACAGCACTAACATCAGACAGAATATTGTAGCTTATCGTGTAAGTTGTAGAACTTTCCTCAGTTCCAACACTAAGCCAGTCAGCCATGACACTCCTGGACATTGCTGCATTTCTCCAGGGTGAACTGGAGAATGTTTCACTTATGACTAGGTCATCATCAGGTGTTTGGAACCCCAGAATATCACCAAACTGGATATCAGCAGCTTGAGGGGGCTCAAACTGGACTCTGATAGTGCCTGCTGGCACTCGGACAACCCAGGAATGGACTAGTTGGTAGGTGGGCAGACTAGAGGTTGGAGTTGGGCTCAAACAGTCGATGGCAGGGATCACAGATGAAAGCCCTGCACAGGTGCAAGGCTGGTTGAGGTCAATGCATGATTGACTCAGCACACACAGGTAGCTGCCTTCAGGACATGAATTAGTAGAGCATGTTTGGCCACCAGAGCTGGTGCAGGTGAAAAATGGGCTGTTGCTGTTGCATCCTGCAAAAAATCATGATTAAGCTTAAGAGGTTGTTAATAAAAGCAGATTAATCTAACTTTCTTACAACTTTGCATTAATAAAATGTTTTGAGCAGGAGGATTACAAGTAATTATTCGAAAAGATTATTTGAGCGCTTGATTAAAGACCAATCCTACCATCCTGACACAATAGTAATAATCATTGTTTAAGACAGCATCCTGAAGAAAAGAGTAGAATAGCAACAGATCTTTTTCTTACTCCCTCAAAACAGAATATAAACTAAAATCTTTTTGGAGAAATAAGGTAATTTCATCTATATCTGTGAATAAAAATTATGTAATCTGACAATTGTTTTTTTCAAGTTTCATTTTATGATTTGAATTAAAGCTGATCTAGAAAATCTCTACTTTAAGCATGTGTTAGCAACACATCTCACCTGGACTATCCAAAATTCCTGTTGAACACGATGGTCTCCAAATGTGAAGAGCAAGATCCACATCAGTTGAAAGTTTGTTTGTGCCCACTAAAAACCTCAAAATTTGCCCATTGCTATGAAACCAGAAGCCTGGAGGGAAAAGAATTCAATTTTTTTACAGAGAGAAAAACTCTTTGACCTCATGCTTTTGGTATTAAAAGATTGATTTTATTCCTGAAATTGTATGAAAAAGATAAAGAGAAAAATGAAAACTCTTAGTCAAGAAAATGATTTGTATACTTTAGTGGGACACACAATTTTTGGGTTTACTGATTTAACAAGATGACTGTACAGCAAATTGTGAACAAGTGTTCTAGTTATTTCAGGGCCAAAAAGTTTTTTCGAGTTTTATTAACCCATCACTTTTTTTAAAGATTTAATATGAAAAAAGTGCTTTCCAACACTTTTATCTCCATAACACTTGTGACATATCACAATTCTGTTAATAACCATTTTTTTTTAATTGATATAAATAATTATCGCCGTGCTTGCAGAACGATTTTTTTTAATGCAGGAATCAAAAATAAAAAAAAAAGATCAGAAGGTTTTTGCAGTTGGAGAAAAATCATTCTCTGCATTTCCTCAAATACATGATGCCCTTTTTCAAGGACAAATTTGAAGCCAAAAATTACTTTCATAACATATATTGTTGTTCTGATGTCTTTGGACATTTTGGCAATGAGGCTTTAACTTTTTCTCCAGGCTCAAGGACAACTGACTTTCCTAATTAGAACATAAGCCAGTGAATCACAGTATTTTCTTTAAAAGCATTTGTAAATATAGATGCGATGCATAGTAAACTAAATAAAAAGCTTTTAAAATTTAACCATTTGTACCAGTATTGAGCCCAGTAATTAATCTCATGCAGTTTTAACATTCCATTTCTTTGTGCTCATAGATTTGAGGAATTTTTATGATGCTGTAATCATTTACCTGGCAGCATCGTTACTGTGCTGGAGCTCACACTGCTAGGAGTTGAGATTTGGGAAACGGCTACAAGTGCATCAAGGGCTCCTTGAGATGGTAGGGTTCCTGCTACCTTCCATGGAACTGAGATTTCATCTTCACAAATTCAACAGAAAAAAAAATTCCAAGTAAAAAAAGAAAATACAGCCCGTTTTCAAGCAGGTTCATTATAATGATTAATTTTAACTTCAACTTATAATTCAAACCACATGCCTTTGATTTAACATCTAAGATATTGAACTAACATATCAATAAATCAGGTGGCCAGCTCTTAAGAGGAGGAGATCATGACCTTCCACGCAACTGGATCCCTCATCGCTTTTAGTCCATCTGTCACTCATCCTATATTTAGCCACCTTTTAAGTCCATCCATTTTTTGTAGCTGTTTTCCCTTGCTGTACTTTTCCTTTTGATCATTCCACTTGTTACAATATGTTCCAGTTACTCTCTACTAATCACATGGCCAAAAAAAACTTGCTTGGTGTTTATGTATTCTACTTATGAATGATCTTAATGCATCAGCTTCCAGCAACACTGTTTTGTTTGACTTCTTTGCAGTCTATGAGATTCGAAACATTCTCAATGGATCCACATTTCTGTTGCGTCCAATTTCTTTAGTAGCTGTATCGAAATTGTCTAGGCCTTGCATTCATACATGTCTCTCTACGGTAAAATAATTATGTGAAACCTAGAATGATACCCAGAAATTAAAATAGGTAGGCACAATGTAAACAACTAAAGATAAGCTGTGTCAATAGTAGAACAAATTACTAATATATACAAATTTAAAAAAAGAAAATACTAATTTATTTCCGATTTCCTTCATCATGGTATTTGAGTGTTTTAAGCAAAGCAAATCAAATATAAAAATACCTCCACACTCGCACCTTATGAGGATTCATTGAAAAACAGTCTGATGTTATCATATAACTGAAAAAGTATTGGCAAAGTCTGATTTTACTTTACCACCACTGAACCATTGGCAAAATCTGACGATATCTTATTACATAGAGGTACTAGCAAAGTCAGCTGTTATCACACTAAAGTATTGGCAAAGTCTGATGTTATCTTACCATAATTGAAGTATTTGCAAGACCTATTATATGTTATCTTATAACCAATGATTTACTGGTACAGTTTCATCAAACCAGTATTGAAGTATTGCTGAAGTCTTACTTTTTTTTAACCATTAATGAAATATTGGCAAAGGTTGACCTTTTCTTTTCTTTACGATTAATGATGTACTGAAGTATTTGCAAAGCCTGACATCATCTTACCACCAATGTAGTATTGACAAACAAAGGGTCTGAGTGCATCACAAGCCTCTCTGTGCCACTGTCCAGTCATGTCCATTGACACACAAGGCTCTAACCCTGACCCACTTGCCCAGTTAGAAAAGCCAGAGAGGGTCAGCAGGCTGCCATCTTGCCAGCTGTAATGACCCTGAAGAGTTGTGGCCCTTAGACCAATCCATGAAACCCTGGAAAATGTTGCAGCTCAGTTAAAACAGTTATCATAGTTGAGAGGTGAGATAACTTTTTGAGCATCACAAGACAGTTTCAGTTATACCAGTTTTCATTCAGATAGCCTAAGAAACTTTGTTAAAAATAGTTTGTTTTCTTTTTTTTACTGCAGTCATAAAAAGACATTAAAAAGTAAAAAAATTCACTTGAGCCATCACTACTGCATTAGAGAAACTAACCGTGGTCAATGTTTCATCGTAGAACATCTAAAAAATGATAATAACATTGTTTTAATGAATGGTAAAAGCTAAATAAAGCCAATGTGTTGCTAGAAATTTGTTTTAATATTCAAAAGATAGTGTTCGATTTCAGTAAAGCAATACATAAAAAAATAAAATTATTTGGATCACAAATTTACCCTGAGAGCATATTTGCAATGAGAATATTTTCTGCACTGCCAGGGATAGATGAAGCCAGCTGTCCATTCTCGTATGTGGAATTACAGTGAGCCTGTGCGTGGTCCCAGCTGGAAGCAGTTAAGACAAGTGTGTAGCAAACCTGGCCTGTCTGGCTCCACCTACCTATACAGGTTACAGGGTCTGCATTCAGTAGAAACACATGTTTAAGCTGGTATAAACTGCATAAGGCTTCAATACATTGAAAAATTTATAAAGGTAGAATTATTTTGAACAGATTCAGTTGGTTGTTTAAAAAAATGAACATTTTTTCTCCTGATGAGATTGAATGTGGATGTACACACTTAGTAGAACAAATTTGTTTCTTTTTTTCTCTCCAAAACATCAAAATATCTTATTCGTATACAGTTTTACAACGAATGGAAGATATACATTTAAAAATTGTTCATCAAAATTTCCACTTTTATGCCAACCAGAGAAAGAAAGAAGAAAATGAACTACCTTTCTCACAAATGTAAGGTAGTTGCTGGTTGCAATCAACACCTGAAAGACCAGACTCTGACAGCTGCACACAGTCTCCCCGGTCAGCATCAGATAAATATTCCTTGAAAGCAAACGCTTTCTCAAAAGAAAACTTCCACATGTAGCAGCCAGAATGGTCCACCCACTCAGCTCCAGTGTAGTAAGTTGTGCCTTGAGAGAAAAAAAAACACAAGAAAAGAAATCAAAAAAAATTTTGAGTAGAAAAAACAAGTAGGATTAGGGATTACAAGTCATTGGACATGTCTTTGATTGAATTGTTATCACTTTTTATCAAATAAAAAAAGAGTTACAATTTACTCAATCTATAACATTATAATGTAACTCAAGCAACTCAGTATTTTCATTATCATCAAAATAACTAAAATACTTTCATCTTCCATGCGATTCATTCTATCTGTGTGTATTTCTCATCAAAAGTTTCTGATCAAAAAGTTTTCAAATATTTTCCCCATTGCCACTAATCAAACTTTCCTCTTTTATCTCAACTCAGATAAACAAATAAATGTTTCTGTCGCAATAACAAAACAAGGGTATGTCACCTTATCTACTTTTAATTTCATTCAAATCATTCTTTCTCTAATTATAACAAAACAGACCATATGTAGCTTGTGGACAAATAGATTTCATAATAAGTTATATCCACAAGTTTTTCAATATAATCGTTATGTGAGACTTTCTCAACATACAAACTGTTATCAAATGAAGATTTCATTGTAAATTATACTTCAGATATTGTAAATTTATTTTCCAGATTTTCGTTTGGCCTACCTGACCCAGGGGTAAACAGGGTGGTGTCCGCTCCGAGGTCCTCTACCTCGCTGAGTGAGTGAAACCGCAGAAGGCGACCTCCCATGCTATTACACCTGGAGTTGGCTGCACTCATAGTCAAGCCTGTACTTGCAGCTTGAATGCAGCGATCATGGAACCTGGTCCAGCCTGTTTCACAGGCGCCTGAAAATCAACCGTTCATTCAAAAGAATGTTTCTTCATTAGTCTCAGTGGATCAGTTTTGAGGCTTGCACAAGCTGATTATTTTAAGAAACAACGATCCTCAGCCTTTCATGTGAAGATAAAGATAATTATATGAGTAAAATAAATCAAGCACATCAATTTATTGGTCATACTTGATACCTTGATACCAACCTTCAGACAATAAAAGCTAAGCCATGTTTTGTGAAAATAATGGTAAGGAAAATAATAAGAAATAACAAATATTAAACAGTTTACATGATTCATATCAGGGAAAGGCACAGAGAAAGTCTTATTTTAAAAATTTGAAATAGTTAATTTGATTCTGACTAGAAATAAAATGTAGAGACAAAAAAACATAACATGAACTGTTTTGAAATGTCACATCACAACCTTTCATATGCAAGTATGCTCATACAATAATTATACCAAAAGTAAAACATGTTTGAAGTTGTGGAACTTGGTTTAAGCCTTTAACACATCATTAGTAAAAACTTGAAATCTGTGGTTTAGTTCTCAGTTCGAGAGGGTTTTCAAATCATTAAGGACAGGAAATGATGATGAAAATCTGTGGTGTTAAATGTTAAAGGAAATCTGGGAATATTTAGATGATTCTGTGGTTAACCCAGGCTTTACAGAAGACTCTCCAGGAAAGTAACCACTGTTTGTCGAATAAGCTGATTCTTGGACAATGTATTTCTCGCTCATAAATTTGATTGTACATCATAGAATGTCTGTGTCATGGGGTTACACAAAAAGTATGTACTCGTCAAAGAGAAGTAAAAGATACAGGAAAAAGTACTCTTTGTTTCTTATCAAAGGCAAGTAGAATATGAGATTTTAAGATTAACACACAAAGTTGAATTTTACATAGCCACTGTATTCTGATCTACCAATGTCACTTGATTAAAAAAAAAAAAGGATTGGCTTGAGGCGTCAATGAAATGCTTCCAAAAATAACCTCAGTATAACACTCTTGGGAAGACATAGGAGGTTTTAAACAATTTAGAATTACTAAACCTCACAAATCCTTCAAGTCAAAAGAAAGCAACATTTTTCCAAAATATACTTTTAGAAAATCCAGCCAGGAAGGTTTAGATTATATTTCTGAGGCAGTGTAAGAATAAAACTTCGTGATTTTGGTAACATATGGCGATTTTCATGCACCTGTTGAAACATGCTAATATTTCGAAAGAAATTTGTAACATGAAACTAAAATATCCATTCACTTCATTTTACAAAAAAATTATCTTGGATGATTTTTTTTTAAAAAATTCTTAGCAAACTGAAGTATTGGACATGTATGTGTCTAGAAATCTATTTCCTTCTTTTTTTTAATTTCTTTTTCATCATGGCTTTTGAGCTGACAAAAATAGAATAAACAGTACAGTTATTGCACACCCACAGTTTGTGACACTGTCAATAGTGCACTCAAAACATATAAAGATGAGACAACTATGGGCACTGGTTTTGGAATTTTATGTCTCAGAACCGATCAGAACTTTTTGTGAGACATGGATAAAGAGTGCTGGTTTTGGAAATCTTACATCTGACACAAACGAAGGTTTTGGAACTTGCCATGAGACACGAAGTCTTGCAATCTGGAGACAGACAAAAATCTTAGAACTTACAATGAGATATGGTCAGTGAGCACTGGTTTTGGATATTTTGCCTCCAAGACATTGGCAAGAGTTGAAAAATGTTTGAGTCTACTGAAAGCTTACCCTTGAGAAACCACTTTATTCTGCTTCTTAGCATGAAATGCAATAGATAATCTCAATAAGCGCTGAATGAACACTTGATACATAGAGACACAAAGGACTTCATAAAACTTTATTATAAATCACACCAATTTTCTCCTTTATGCAAATACATCATTGAAAATATCGATCTATAGAGTGGGAAGACGATGCAGAATCAGCAGCTGCATAGTTATCTCCCTTTTATTTCTTAACTTCCTGGACAAGCCTTGTAACACTAACAGTTTACATTCAGAGCGGTTTAGAATCAGACAAGAGGCATTATGCATTTCCAATTTTGGTTCACATTTTACATCATTACACGATGGTTCTTTTAATATATTTGTAAGGGAAAAATTTCAAGTACGTCAGGAAAGTGGAATGTATAATACATAATACAAAAATCATATAATATGGGATCAAACAATGAAAAACTTGATACCATCTCTCAGTGGTTCAGATGCCTCTGGCAGAGCTAGTAAAAAAACAAATTCAATTAACACAAATTAAAAAAAAAAAAATACTAAAAGCAAGAAAAAATGAGTAGGAGATGGGAAAGAACATTAAGAAAAGGGCAAACCAGAGGAAACTACTAATGACAGTGAGATATGAGGAGGAGAGGAAGAAAAAGAAAAAGAGGAGGAGGAAGAAGACGACAATTAAAACAAAGCAAGAAAATGAAACAGAGAGAAGAAACCTCAGAGCTGCAGCACAAACTTAGCCCGATACATCTCTTAAACCAGCCATTGAATTAGTTATTTTTCATTCACAAGCTATTAAAAAAAAAGAGGTCTCTATCTCTCTTCTCTCCAGGAGGAAAATGATCAACAAACAATTAAAATGAAATGAAACTGATGGCATGAAATTCTCGAAGTAGTCTTCGGGTAAAAACATGCTAGATAAAGGCGTACATTGGCTAAACACAATCTGTAGTGGTCTGACGGATTTTTTACTATGTAATCAGTATATTCTAAACACACGCTTTGAGTGACTACCAGTAAAATGTAGGGGAATGGCTCTCAATTTTCACACAGCAAAGAGCTATGTCTCATTGTCTGCAAGCCATGCAAGCATTTCCACTGTACACATAAAATAAAAGGGGAGCAGGAGAAGGACAGTATATGAATAACCCTGTACACAAGGGATGGGCAATATCATAGGTCTTGAGAATTGAAGCTACAGATACAGGAAGGGGCAAGATGATGTCCAAAGCTATCTACCTCCTCTCTCATTTGATTGTCAACACATTACTGCAGCTAGCATTTTGGTACCCCACCCCATCTCTTCCCAGTTTCATGTTTGTAAAAAAATGCGAGAAGTGTCAGGCATCTATGTAGAACTGTAGATCTAGTCCAGTCTGGCACATACATCATGATTTCATCAGTAGCTTTAGTGTTCTTCGATCAGCCCTCTCAATAATCTAAATCTAGATCTAGTCTTTCTTTTTCAAGATTCCAATGCAGTTCACATCTACGCCAAGGACTACTTTTGATCTACATAAAAGATCTGAAATAGTAAATATGTCTACTCATAAGACCTAGTATTTACGAAATGTCATAAGAGAAGTAATTGATCCTTTCTTTTGTTACTTTTTATAAAAGCAAGCTTCTCCTAAACATATTGAAGCCTCCGAAAGACTGCGCATTTCTTTGAAGACTAAATTGTTATAACTATAATCATGTAATATGAGTTATAATAATGGTACACAGTGTAAAAAGAGACCAAATTAGAACCTCTTCACCAGGCACAGTACTTGAATACCACTGTTTTACCCACCTTCCCTCTCCATTGTAGCCGCTGAAGAGCTGAGGTCATCTCTTGTCCAGATGATGCTCTGGGCCCAGGCTGAGCTAAACTCTGCACTGATCGTCACATCCTCTAGAGAGCGGACCACATAGCTGGGACAACTTATCTGTCCTTGTTCAGGTGGGGCAACCACTGTCACTTTGAAGGAAGCATGGACACTTGGGAGCGTAGAAGTAGTAGACCCACTCAGGCTGAGACTTACGATGAAGCTGCCCACATAGAGAAATGTATGAGACACTGATGTTGTGTTGAATACTGTTGCAGTGGACGCGTCCCCAAAATCCCAAAGGCAAGTGTCAAATCCAGATGGTCCTCCAGAATATATAAATGTGGCCTCTTCAAATGCTTGGAGCATTGAAGGTGTCTGTGAAGCTGTTGACAAAGTCACACTGATATCAAAGTCATGCATGATACTTGCAGCACCTGTCAGATGGGTGTATTGTCCACCACAGAGGTCAGAGGTCAAAGACAGACCTTGTGCCATTGTAGCATCACAGTTTGAGCATCCTGGCACTGCAACAACATCACCGCACAGACACATTGACATAGTGATGTTCTCGTAGAGGAAGAAGGTGGCGCCATTCTGATGACAATGATCTCTGCAGGTATTCTCCTGTAGACTGCCAAGGGATGTGTTTGTCACAAGGGATGTGTAGGCAACAATGGAATAGCTTTGGTTGTCAAAGTCGAACACGCATGATCCAGCTCTTTTTGCACCTTTCAGTTTGGTACAAGCAGGCCCAGAGGAAAAACCAAAAAAGAGATTTTTACACAAGGATACTTATAATTTTTAAAAAAATTGGCTTAAAATATGACATGATAAACAAAGCTAACTGTAAGTAAGTTAATATAAAAAGAAAACCAACAAAAAAATTAAAAGAAGTTTGCTGAGGAGTTTATGTATATTACTTCATTTCAATGCTGGTATTCAGCAAATAAGTGAATCAAATGGAACTTGTTATGAAGAAATAAAATTACAATTGATATTATATCAAATTTTAATCAGGTATTTAAATATCTAAATGGAAGATTACACAAACCTAATTTTGTAGAACTATACCTTGCCTCCTGAATATTTTTTTAAATCCTATGGTAAAAAAATCTTGACAATAATACTCAATATAAGAGAGAGAGAGAGAGAGAGAGAGAGAGAGAGAGAGAGAGAGAGAGAGAGAGAGAGAGAGAGAGAGAGAGAGAAAGAGAATGCAAAAGAAAATGTGGGTAGACCAGGAAGATCTTTATCTATATTCCTAAAGACTTACAGTTAGTCATTATTACCAAAACCTTAAAAGATCAACTTCTTTATGTTTTTGAGCTTGAAATAAAATATACCTACAAATAGAAAACCTCAGATGAATCACTTTTGTTTTCACTTGTTTTCAGTGACTAAAAATTCAAAATGTACATTTAGATTTTTTTACATTAAAGAAAAAAAGCAAATAAGTAAGATAATAAATGAGCTTTGGAATAACAAGTGATCATCTGTTTCCAGTCTGATGGAAACAAAAATCAAATTTCAAAACATGCAAAAATGCATATCCTCTGTTAATTTTCAAGAAACTGGCAAAGCAAAAAAGCCAGTATGATTTTCTCACAATTAAAACCACAGCAAAACATTAAGACTCAGAACTGTTTCAATTAGTAGTCT
Organism: Elysia crispata; assembly: GCA_033675545.1. Taxonomy (NCBI): domain Eukaryota; kingdom Metazoa; phylum Mollusca; class Gastropoda; family Plakobranchidae; genus Elysia; species Elysia crispata. Next base: position 170,081 of record JAWDGP010001865.1, read on the forward strand.
AAACTAATATTATGCAAACCTAAAAAAAAGAAAAAAAAGTTCACACGAGAATAAAATCTACACACACAAAAAAAAATGATAAAAAGCCCACAAGTTTACTTAGACAATCAGCTGTGTTGAATCATTTTAAAGAAAAAGCATAAACTGGAACAGAAAAAGTCAAATAACATTTTGAAATTGCCACAAGTTTAAAAACAAAATATTGCTTTTTTTCAATTTTCATAAGAAGGATAATGATAACTCTGTTACAACTTGTTTGCTAAATAAATTGAGCGGAAAATGAACGAAAAAAGGACAACCTGAAAGTATTGAATATTAAGGAAAGGAAGAAGTGATTTTTAAATCAAAACATAACTATGCTATCACAATGAAGTGCTCTAAAAAAAAAATACAATAATTAATGTACTATCTCAAGTTTACAGATCATGTTCATTTCATAGGGCCATAATAAGAAAAAAGGGTAAACTATAATGAAGAAAACCTTTGAGATTTTTTTTTTTTGGTTATCAATGTTTGCGAAAGGTTTGGAATAGCAAAAAAATGGATCATTCTTAACCCCATCGGATGAAAGAAGCTAAATGATTGGGTCAAGTATCTTAATTCAGTTATAAACCTAAGTTTTTGAGGATTTTTTTTTTTTTGGGGGGGGGGGGGGGGGTAATCCATGGTGGTTATTTGGCGTAAGAATATAGACAAAGCTATAGTGCTGTGAGATTATAGCCACCAACTCTGGTGCAGGAGGCAACAGATGTGATAAACTGAGCATTAGACAATAAATGTGATAAGCTGGAGAAAAAATTTATTCAAATGTGAATTTTCATCATTCACTCATAATCATCAAAATCACCCTGAAAAACTCTGTGACGAAACAGAAATATCCATAGTGAATATATCTATTCATGCATGATTGGACATGATAACCGATAACTTACCACACCTCACCCCAGTGGAATGGATGTTGCAGCTCGTACCCACATTGGAGCTGCTCTGTCTCTTTGAGCGGGCAAGAAAATGGTCGTTTTCACACACAGCTACTTTGTAAAAGAGCGGAAAGGCATGCAAACATGGCATGACAAGTTAGAAAATTAGTTTAAGACAAAAGCTACAAAAAAGATATTTCACTGCATGGAATCATGAGGTCCTACATCTACGGCTGATCTTGTGGGATTAGGACCCGAAACGTATTTAGTCTTTAGTCACATCATGCTCTAGCCAGTCATAAGATAGAAGTAATGGTGTGCACAGCACAAACCACTAATAAGTCCCCAGGGGGAACAATTGTAATGAAGTTATATTAAATCTAGTGGGTTAGGGCAATTCATCCACAGAGGAAGGCGAAGAAACAGATGTTACACATGACACATTAAATTAACACACACTTGATGTGTTATCTCATTACAAGGCATAATTTAAATTACACATCGAGCCTTACACATCAACATGTTCATTTCCAGCATCACTCTTTCAAAACAAAAGGCAAAAGTTTGATTTCATTCTTTCAGTTATATCATTTCCTTTCAAAAAGTTTTGTGTGCCTCATAGAACATGTCCATATTGATACTACTTAAAAACACAAAAAAAACATTTAATTGCTTATTTTGAATCATTGAAGTATCTCCTTGTAACTGCAAAGAAAAAAAAAGTAAAGGATGAGTTCTAAAGAAAATTTTTTTTAGTTTGCTAAAGAGGAAGTATACTCTTTATTTCACAAAACATTTAAATACAGCTTTTGTATCTGTTACTATAGAAATTGGAAAGATATATTCTTTCATCTATTGTTATCATCATCTACTATAGAAATTGGAAAGATATATTCTTTCATCTATTGTTATCATCATCTACAGAGACAACATGAAAAATAAGAAAGAGACATCTTGATTAACGTCAAGAATGGCACATAAAAATATGAGTTCTAAGGGGAAATTACAAGAAAGTTTCAATGGAGTAATTCTACTATTTTGACATGCCAAAGACAAATTGAGTTGCACAAAGCTGCAACTGATATGTAACTTCTTAATGATTTAACCAACATGCAAATCATCCAGTTAGATGGAGCAGACAGAAAAATGAACCTAGTAAAAAACAAACACTATTTAAATTCATCACATGAGTTTTACCAAGAGTCAGAAGGCATTTTTTAAGCCACGCAAGAGGAGCTATAACTCACAGAAATCAAATACAGTGAGGCTGTTAAAAGTGCTCTGCCCTTGGTCTTGTGCATTACAGAATGTTGATTCAGCCTCAAGGAGTGTCCCCCCTTGTGCCAGCATATCATTCACATAGACTTTCAGCCACAACAAGTCACAGTCACATAGCAATGGGTTCCCTGCAATATTTCTGGCAAAAGTACAAAAAAAAAACAAAAAAACCAGAAAACAAAAAGTTGATTCTTCCCATTCTTTTTGAGAGATTTATAATTTGGGGGCAAAATATAAACTCTTTCTATGTGAGACACTTATATTCTTACTTGTGCAAAAAGCAAATAATGTACAAAACTAGTTTGTGCTCCAAGATATCAACAAGAGAAGTCTGAGTAGGCTGAGGTCCTGATGGAATTCCTATGTAAAGTAAAGTCTAACACACTGTACTCAATCTTTTAAACCCCTTCCTTTGGATCAGATTGAGCAGTCTAACAGGATACTCACAGAGATCTCAGGAACTCAATGCCAGCAAAGATTCCAGACGGAAAGCTTGATATCACATTGTTGCTGAGATCACTGTGAAAAAAGACAAGTAAACAAAAGTACATCTTCCTGAAAGAAGTTTTCAAAAAATAAAAAAAATGTATCTCATTCTTTCATTGCCATTTAGGCCTTCATAAAATATTCTTGAGGGAAACTTTGAGGATGTTTAATAATGTAGAAATTTCTTCTATCAATGCTTTTGAAATAAAAAAAGATATCATTTTTGAGCGCTGCAAAGCAAGTTAAAAAAAGAAAAAAAGAAAAAAAAATCAACAGTTTCACATATGCACTTTGAGTTAAAAAGCGAAATTAAATATCACTATCACAGTATCGCTAAGAAATCTCAACTAAAACATTAAATAAAAGAATCCTTTGATTCAGCCACTAACAAAACATATATGAATTTATTGGTTATTCTCACTTACATAAGTTCAAGATTAGTGTTGCTACTAAAAGCTTCCTCTGGTAATGAAGAAAGACCTAAATCATTCAGCCTCCTGTTAAAAGGAAAAAAAAAAGTAAATAAGAAATAAAAGTGTTTCTTTTTCCAATGAAACCAAAATTTTCTGACAAAAAACATAAACTGCATGCACTGTTTTGCAAATGTTCGCTATAGTTTGATACAGCTGGAAGTACAGTACAGTAAAATGCAATATACTATAATAAATCAATCTTCCAATTAAAATTATTTAGATGATCTATGCACCAACTTTCTTAGCTTACCAAATTAAGAAAAATATGAATAGCTTAAAATATATAAAAACAATAAATGACAAAATATTTTAACAGTGCTGTTGTAAGGACAAGCTATTGGTGCACAGTGAATTTTTTACTAAGAGTTAAAAAAAAATTTTTGGAACAAACTGACATGTTTTCCTATATATATAAAAAAAAAATTATGGAGATTCTCTTTTCACACAATGAAGTGACAGAGCTCTATAGTGATATCAATTTTCTAATAGCCATTTTAAAGATTGTTCTGCACAGACACTACTAACATCAAGCTCCTACTCAGAAGTTAATCTATTTCTCTCATGTGCTTGCTCGATTTATGCCCAAGGGGTCCTCAACCTTGTTTTAACGTTTGAAGCATAAATAAAATTTTACCCAACAATTAGAAGACTACGATATTACAATTTTAACTAACTCTGCTACAAGAAAAATAAATGCAAATGGCGCCAATCAAACAGTGAACCATTGTCTTTTCTAACTCAGCACACAAAAATTTCCTAATTAACTAAAAAGAGACAAATGTGAATGTTGAAAAAAGTTGGAAAACAATTTTACAATTCTATCATCAACGTTTTTGGTCCCAAGACATGACATGCCAAACAAAATTAGGATGAATTAGAAACAAAAAAAAATTTAATAAAAGCAATAAAAATCACAGGGCTTGATAGTCCACGTATGACACCTTAGATTAAGCAGCCCCCCTCTCCAGTCTTGTTTGGTGTAGATCAAGAGTATTCTTTGAAAGAAGCAAGATCCATATTGCCATAAACTTTGACTCACCTTGTAAGCATTTCCAAATAAAATAATTTTTCTATCCACACAATGTTGTTCTCATCTTATCTCAACATAACAAAATCTCAGAAGTTCAAAATTCAAATGTTCACACGCAACTGTGCTACAAGAACACCCGTAACACTGAGAGAGAAAAGCTAAGTACCTTCAACAAACCTATCAACAACAGTTCTCTAGGCAGCAGCAGTATCTTGATCAGAGATTTAAGACATGAAAGGCACTGAGTTAAGTTAAGTCAGATCTTAAACGTTTGTTTTAAATTGAGAAGTAAAACAATAAATAAAAATTAAAAACAAACAAACAAACAAAGGTACGGAAATCTGGCAGTGTTCTCTTTCACCACATGAAGACATATATTCAATATGTACTAATTAAATTAATCATATTCACCTCCTCCTGAAAAAAAAATGCCATATTTTTTACAAAATGACAAAGGAAAAGAAATATGAGGTGAAGTCACTTACAATAATTTCAAATTTGTCATACAAGCAAATGTGTCAGCAGATAAACTGGGCACTGTGTTGCCCCCAATATGGCTGATGAAAGAAAAACAGTAAGTTTCATTAGAAATATAAAAAGTAAGAGTTTGAAAGATCTCATCTTGTTCAAGATTAAAAAAAAATACAAATGAATAGATCAAATCAGCAACACACCTTATCAAATGAATTCTAAAAGAAAGCTGATAAAAAACTTAAACAAATATTTGGGACCTAATATGTTGATAACAGAATGAGAGAAAGAGAAAGGGAGAGAAAGAGAAAGAGAGAGAGAGAGAGAGAGAGAGAGAGAGAGAGAGAGAGAGAGAGAGAGAGAGAGAGAGAGAGAGAGAGAGAGGGGAGGAAAGAATTAAAAGAAGTGATACATTGCATGCATATACAAATGTGTGTCAATTTTTTAAATAAAAGAATATTATATCAGTGTTAAGTGTGGATCTTTACAAAAAAAAGAATACTCTCTATATGAAAAATCACACATGCGGTTATATGTATATAGTAAATTGATTATATACTTACAGAGTTTCCAGGTTACAAAGTGAAGTAAGAGCACCAGAGATTGTCAGCCTACAACTGTCCATGAACCTGAGAGAGAAAAGATGAGCAAGCAAATGATTTAAACTGTATCCTTTTATACCAATTAGTCATGGTTCTCCTTCCCAGTCTATATTTTTGCATAGATGCATCAGCAAAGCTAAGAAGATAAGTTCTTTGTTCACAAATATTTACTTCATTTTCTTATCGTAGATTATTAATTTCTTCTCCATGTCATTGTTTAATGTCTTCTTATTGCAATTTTCATTTTGTTTTAGACACTTGATCTAGACATTTTCTTTTTATTTAAAGATTTCATCCCTATTAACCTTGATATTTAGCTGACAAAATAGTCAGCATCTCTCTCTCTCTCTCTCTCTCTCTCTCTCTCTCTCTCTCTCTCTCTCTCTCTCTCTCTCTCTCTCTCTCTCTCTCTCTCTCTCTCTCTCTCTCTCTCTCTCTCTCTCTCTCTCTCTCTCTCTCTCTCTCTCTCTCTCTCTCTATATATATATATATATATATATATATATATATATATGTATCTTTTTTGTTTCTCTTTATCTATCTGTTTGTCTGTTGGACTATCTCTTTCTCTCTCTCTCACTCCCTTTTTTTCTCCCACACTAATTCTTTATTATTTATCTACTTTATAGTTTTATGCATTTGTTTGTTTATTTATCTTTTTTCACAATTCCATATTATTTAACCATTAATTTCATTACTAATTAAGTCTTTCATTTATTTCTTTTTTATACTGGTAATTGTGTCCATTAATATTTGTAATATTTTTGTCTGGTCTGTACATTTTTAGATGATAATTTTTTCTTGGTAATTATATATGTGTGTATATATAATTATATATTTATATGTGTATGTGTATATGTATATATATATACATATGTGTGTGTGTGTATCACCTATTTAAATTGTATCATCTGGATGTGAATCACTGTGTATTGTTTCTTGTTCTTTTCTGATGAAGATATAAAGCTGAAAGCGCTATGTTGCTCTGTAAATTTTAGACCTGCACTTTACCTATTTTTTTCTGTGTCTTATAATTCTTCATCAAGTGTTATTGCAACATTAATATTTTATTGGACCAGAGAAATTAAACATTGTTTTCTTTATCCTCAAACTCTTCTTCTCTAACATCCATGTTAAAGCTGTTACATGTGTCAAAAGGAATGATTTAGTTATTGAACGCTCATTGAGAAGTCTAACATCCAGCGTTTCCTCAGGAATCATATCCTCAGAAAATATAAGTATTTTATTAATTTATTTCAAAGACTATTCTATCTTCGTGAAGAAGTAGACAAGAATTCCCAAGAGCAACTCTAGGAATAAAGGATTTATATAAGGGTTGTATCAACTTTTGCTTTTTTTTCCACTTATTACAGGGAAGCAACCAGTTGCTCACAATGCTCCTATCACTCATGAGAAGACTGCTAAAAAGTAGCCAGAAGTTGTTAAAGAAGGATCATATGCTAATGCTACAATTTAACTTTTAAAGCATTAGGGTGTAAAAAATCAAAAGCCAAAGAGGAAGTTGAAAAGCCCACCATCTATTAACTCCAGTATTTGCTTTTCAGTTATATTGGAATGGTGAGCCCATCAATTTGTCTTTTTTGCTGTACTTTACTTTGAATTAAAATTTGACTAATCTTGTTCATAGCAATGAATTATTTGAGATAACTTAAAAAAACATGTTCTATGGATATTCATAGAGGTTTTAAAAAATTCTCTCTCCTTTTTCACAACTTACAAGTGAGATATTGAGAGAGTCTGTCCTTGAAAACCGTTCACGAAAAACAGTTGGTTACCAGACACATTTCTGAAATGTTAAGGATGTTGTTATTATGACCTGTGTATGAAAATAGTAAAAATCTGCATCTAAAATTATCATTTATAGCTTATAATCACAGATTTATTTTTTTAGACTTTAGGTAAACTATATAAATGTATCTTTCTCCCATAGAGCGGACTTAAGTTGATTCATTTTGCGACCACACTTTATCATCTTAATTATTAATTTTTTTTTCACTACTTTGTGCAGTCATGTAAAAATGTGGTCTAAAAATAATGATCACATTAGTGGGATATATAAAAAATTTCAAAAAGACAGTTAAGCTTATTTTCTCTCAAATCTGTGATAAACTTACAGAGTATGAAATTGCTGACCATGAAAGTGAGATATATCCACAAAAAATAAAGAATTCATCTGGAGATATCTGTTGAAAGAAAAGAAAGTTAGAAAATGAAGTACGAGAGAGAAAGATTAGCTTTTTCAATATTTTATATTTCCAGTGATTTGAAACTTATTCTAGCTCACAATGACTTGTCAATATCAGTTTTTCAGTCAATGTTGTCTACACATTTTCTTCCTCAATAACAAAAGAATGTATTCTTGCAATATCATTGTCTGTACATAATAGTAAGACATAATATGAAAATTACAATGGTAAATAAAATATTAAAAAACAAATGTTTGTCGATGTACAAAAAATCCAAATGCAATTATTTGTGTTTTTCTCCTTTCCAAAGCTGTGGAAAATTAATAATTAAGAGCTGCTTACAATTCCTCCAGATTCGTCAATGTTGCAAAGGATGCCCAATCTACAGATGAAATGGTGTTATACGAAGCATCTCTACAAAAAAAGCGAAAAATGTTTCGTTAGAATATGCAGTTGGAAGATTGAAAGAATTATCAAAGAAATCAGTGAGAAAAAGGGACAAAGGAAAATAAGAAAGAGAGAAGAGAGCGAGAGAGAGAGAGAGAGAGAGAGAGAGAGAGAGAGAGAGAGAGTGAGAGAGAGAGAGAGAGAAAGGAAGATAGAGAGAGGGAGGGAGGGAAAGAGGGAGGGAGGGCGAGGAAGAGAGAGAGAGAGGGGAAGAGAGGGAGGAAGAGAGGGAGGGAGGGAGGAAGAGAGGGAGGGAGGGAGGGAGAGAAAGAGAGGGAGGGGAGAGAGAGAAAGGGCGAGAAAGAGAGAGAGAGAGAGAGAGAGAGAGAGAGAGAGGGAGGGAGGGAAAGAGGGAGGGAGGGCGAGGAAGAGAGAGAGAGAGGGAGAGGGGGAGAGAGGGAGGAAGAGAGGGAGGGAGGGAGGAAGAGAGGGAGAGAGAGAGGGAGGGAGGGAGAGAGAGAAAGAGAGGGAGGGGAGAGAGAGAAAGAGAGGGAGGGGAGAGAGAGAAAGGGCGAGAGAGAGAGAGAGAGAGAGAGAGAGAGAGAGAGAGAGAGAGAGAGAGAGAGAGAGAGAGAGAGAGAGAGAGAGAGAGAGAGAGAGAGAGAGAGAGAGAGAGAGAGAGAGAGAGAGAGAGAGAGAGAGAGAGAGAGAGAGAGAGAGAGAGAGAGAGAGAGAGATTTTTTTTCAACAGATATCATTTTTATTTTTTTTTTTTTGAAATTCATTTTGTTTGTGGTAAAAACTGCCACTTAGTGATAATAGTCTTGTTTCTGCTGCTGCTCCTACTAGGAGTTGTAGAGTGTTTCTCCAACAGGATTCATCTAAGTTTGTAATATATCTTTAGGAATTCTGTTATTATCATCTTAAATGGTAAATGGAACATCACTATTAAATAACCTTATTCATTGACAGCAGCAATTACAATAATGTCAGTAAACAAAGAAAAGTTGCAGCCAATGAAGGATCTTGATTCAAGTCTTCTTCAATGTCTCAGTCACAATAAAAAAAAATTTAAATCACTGATTTCCTGGGGCATACTTACATGTACATTAAAGATGGAAGATTTTGTGCTGCAAGGATGTCTATGGAGGATATAGCGTTGCTCTTGAGGATGCTGTAGGGAAATTGTTGTTGTCATTGTTAATTTGATAGAACCACTGTAAAAGTTTTGTAACAACATAAAAGACTTGATTGCTTATGAATTATTTCTAGCAACTAAAAAACCCCATAAAAATAAATGGAAAGTTAGGGAGAGGGGAGGGGGAGGTGTTGAATAAATTTCTGTGCTCCTTTGAAATGAAAATACAGCTATTGAGTATCCTCATCTATTACAAGCATTATGCAAGAACTCTTTGATAGCATGAAGTAAATGCATTTATTCAATGCTCAGTCACTGTGCAAGAATACAGATGAATATAAACCAGAAAAAAATTTGACAGTTACTCAGAACTTACATCCTCTGTACATTGGTGCCAAGTCCAGTGGGCACTTGAATGAGTCCCATGTCGGTACAATCCACCTCCGTCTCTGAGCATGAACAGACTCTTCCTTCCGTTCCCATGGGACATGAGAAGGAAAGAGAACTCTGAGGCTGCTCTTGGGCAGCGCTAAGCACCAGCATTGCACAGAGGATGAAACAGGTTGTAAATACATTCTGCATGACTTCTTTGGCAGCAAACTTGTTCTTTCTGACTGCATTTCCAATTCTGGTCGTTTTTTTTCCAGTAAGCATGCTAGGGTAAAAATCCAAGGTAGAGTGTTTCAATTTGAAAAACTGCAAAGCTACACCAATCCAGGATGTGTTGGTCTTTATAATTACAACCCAACATGCTTCAGGTTACCCTATACTTCATGCAGCCAAATCATCCCTCTCAGTAGTCTGGAAAAGAGAAAACCACAATTCTTTTTATTAGATGAAAAGATAATTTAAACCTCAACACTCCAAATTAATTGGATCATTGGTTGATGATTTTTGTTTTAAAAACTATGCATGATATAGATCTATTCTATCAAACAAAATTTTAACATGAAAAATGGTACAGAAAATCGTCTGAATTAGATCTAGATCTTAATTTATTCCTTGATTATAAAAATTTTACTGAATACATGTATTACATCTATAAATGATGTTTAAAAATTTTGAAATACCAGATATTTAAACTCCAAATAAACAAGCTAGATCTAGTTATAATACGCAAATAGTCTGGTTATAGAGATGAGTTTTAAAAAATGGAGTCAAATTTAAGGGGGGGGGGGGAAGAGTTTACAGTAACATTACAGAATCTAATCTAGATCTAGACTAGTTTGCAGATAAAGTTTAGATCGATCAAGACTTGGGTCTTTCAAACAAGTTCTTGTCTAGATCTATAACAATTCACATCTTGACCAATTCTGAAATTTAGATTCTAGTCTACATTTCCATAGACTGGGCGGTTAAAAGGAAGGCCTTCCAAAGTTATTAAATCTAGAGCCAAATCTAAGTTAAATTCTACATTAGGTTACCCTACATTAAAGATCTAGTTTCATTTACATTCTATACCTATTGCGTATTCTCAGATTGATAAATACCACAGCAATAGGTCTAGATGTAGATCGAATCTATCTAGGCCTAAACTCTAAATCTAGATTTGGGACCTAGATCACGAGATTCAATCTTATTTTTAAAAGCTCTCGATTGAAGATCTAGATCTAGATCAAGGTTTAGCTTAAGCTACAAAAATTTCACTTTTTCTTGATTTCATTATTTATTCATCTTTGAATAAGGCTTTTTATTGTCTAAATTATTGAAGAATATTTCGTATTGTTCATGTTCTTACAAACCAAGCCCAGGGCTATAGGGCGCAGCCATTTTGATAAGAAAAATATGGAAGTTGTATCACGTGACTACTTTCTACCATTCCATTAGATCAGAACTTTTTAGTTTGACCTGTTGACCCTGTTGCTCGGCAATGTGTGACGCTTCTACTCGGGTCAGCCCGAAGGAGAGTATCGATTTCTTGAACGCTTGTCAAGTTACGAAAACATAGCCCAATTTGTATAAGATTAGGAATGATTAAGATAAGGATAACCAAACGCCTTACATCTAGATCCAGAGTCACTCGTATGGAAGTTTACTTTGAAATGATGCTTAAACATTAAGCAAGGAGAAGTTGCAGGTTATGGTTACATCATACGCAAAATCACAAGACAAGTAGCACTAGATTCTCTATAGGCCTATATAAGTATGTTTCTTCCATTGACGAACGCATTGGTAGCATGGAGCTATAAATAACTAACAGTTTTCTTCGCACTTCCATTATGGGTGGTCATTTATTATATTGTGTCTGCATAGCAGCATGCACATATGAGTTTCTAAGCAGAGACAGAACTCCCACCAACACACCCTTCCCCTCTTCCCCGCCCCCCCCCCCCCCTCCTTTTTTTCCTTTACCCTTGGCTATACCCCCTGGGTTATATTTTTTTCTTTTTTTTTTTTCGCCACATCGTTTACGTGAGAGGCTTTCTGTGGGTGCAAATCCCCCCCTCCCCTCCCCCTCCTTTTTTTTCCTGTTTATAGAGTTGTTTGTTTTTTTTCTTTTTTTTTTTTCTCTAATTAACTTTTAGTACAAAAGTTAAAAATCGGCATCTTAATTACAAATACTCTTTAAATGCTATGCTCAGCTGTTCTGAACTGGTTGGTATATCACTTTCATATGGAAACTTTATTGTATTCACTTCGTGGTAATTTATTTATAGCCTAACTTTTTTAAAAGAGTCCGGTGGTTGATGGAACCTCTTAGCCTTGTTTCGCATACTTGTATCAATGGTTTGGTGACTTTGAAGAAGGAGGAAGAAGAGGAGAAGAAGTAAGAGAAAGAGGGGGAGAAGAAGAATAAGGAGGAGGTCTATGAAAAGATGGAAAACTATACAGCAGAAGTCAGAGCTAGTTAAAGGCGACAGAGGGAGTATCATAAAGAAGGAAAAAAAAAATATATATATATATATATATATATATATATATATATAAATAGAGAGAGAGAGAGAGAGAGAGAGGGGGAACCAAACTCTCAGATACTTGGAAAAAAAATCATTGGGCAACACATCGAAACCAGCAACAAATGATGCTTGACTTGTTAACTGGGAAGTACCTGAACCCCAGTGAACGGGAAGCGGTTTGAAATAAACGCCACTTCAAGTAAAGAATTGTAGGGGATCAAAGAAGCGATAGTTCAATAACTCAAGAGCGTAACAATTTTTTTTAATTAAATTTTTGGCTGACACTCTACGGGGCACGGTCGGAAACTGGGCTTGTCGCCTTTGCTCAACTGCCTTATCTCGCCGATTTTACAGAGCAGCCAATATACAATTTCTTTTTTTTTTCCGTAAAAAGGTGCAAAAGGATTATAATTTTGTTTTAAAAAACATCAAAGAAATCATTTTTCACGAGACTGACGATATTTTAGCTGGAAAGATGTTCTTTTCCTTTATCTGCGCGAGCCTTTGTTAGCTTTATTAAGTCAGCGTATCTTTTCTTTTCCAATATTCTCTCTCAAAAGGACAACAACAATAAGAAAGAAACAGAATGTACAGATATTGAGCAATTTAGCCCTTCCTGGAGACGTTGGAATTCTGGGAGAGTTGAGGGGCGACCAGCACCTGAACAAAGCGCGCTGTTCCTGCCCTGAGGGTCTGCCCGGCGTGGGTTCAACAAGCTTATCTTGCTCCAAACTCTTGGACCTGAGCCTAAAGCTACACCGGATTCTGCTACAGCAAGTGTCCACTTCCTTGGAGACCAATGCACTTAGGCCACAAAGCAGCACTGTCGCACAAAGTGAAGTAATCTCCGGCAGGCTTTCTTCACAGTTTACATAGGCGATTAGCATTCAAAAAATAAATTACGAGGTCTAGTTTGACCGGTGCTCACCACAGACTGTCCTTGTGATAGGCCCAGCGTGATCAATACATGGCTGATCAGCGCATTTAGCCTCAAGGTCTGATCATGAAATGAGCAGACTTTCTCGGGTAGAACCAACCGTAAAGCACCGTATGAGGCGTAGGACTGGTCCTGGCACACACTTACCAGGAATTTACTAGATTAGTCTTCGGTACTGATATGTCACATTAATCACACCCACTGCGGGCACAAGTGGCGCTTACACGCATGAGTGGAGGATGCCGCTGCTTTGTATAGGTTACTGGCAGATGTGTGAGCAGGATATCGACAGAAAAGAATCCACTCTTTCCCCAGACCAAACAAAATTAGACGAAAGAAAGTTTATTTTCACTTGTATTTCAAATGCTTTTCTGTTTGTAACTTCAGTGGACAATTCGATTTTGAAAAAAGTTACAGCAGCTGATTCAAGGCAAAGGCAAAGTGAAGAAAAACATGCAATATCGTTCACAAACAAACACTTTGACTATTAGAATAAAGATTAATAGTGTATCAAAAATCTGTTTGCTTGATTTGTAAAGGGCAAAAAAAAATACGTCCAGAAAAATAAATCATTGCACACATTACGTAGTCAATCATGCTGTAAGACTTCAATGCCCCCTCTCTCTCTCTCTCTCTCTCTCTCTCTCTCTCTCTCTCTCTCTCTCTCTCTCTCTCTCTCTCTCTCTCTCTCTCTCTCTCTCTCTCTCTCTCTCTCTCTCTCTCTCTCTCTCTCTCTCTTTCAAATAAAGCAGCGAAATATTGATAGAGGCTGGGACTTTCTTTCTCTCTCTCTCTCTCTCTCTCTCTCTCTCTCTCTCTCTCTCTCTCTCTCTCTCTCTCTCTCTCTCTCTCTCTCTCTTACTCTCTCTCTCTCTTTCTCTTTATTTCCTTGTACTCTTTTACTCCCCTTTACTTGCTTGACCTTTACCCCTTCTTAATTGCTCGATGTCAAGTTGATTTGTGCGACTCGTCAACTTTTTTTTTCTCCTCCCCATACTGATGCTGTTACTGCTGTTATCGCCCTTCATATGTTTTTACCGCCTTTAAAAGAACTACAATAATAATTCTTGTACTTAATACAAGATTATAATTAAGAGACGCACTTCATAGCCAACTAGCTGCTCTCATTTATATGGAACGACAAAAAAGTTATTGGAATGTTGGACAATCAAATTTGTCAGCTTAAAACATTTTTCTACGGCTTTTTATTATAAGAATGAGAAAACACTCTTTTTTCTTCTATTCGCCCTGAAAAAAAGTAAGTGAGTGATTATTTCTGAAAGATGCAGTCATCATTTCAAGAAATGTAATTCTCAAATTGCTGCTCTTTGTGGACAAGTAGTTGAAGAACTAAAATCTTTGATTTTTTTATTTTATTCTATGTCGTTTTATTTTATTTTTTTATTTTTTTGGCAGCGTCAACTTGACCAGGAGCGAAGCTAAGATAAATATTATTAAAATCTACAAGTTGCAATACATTGACCATCACGTGACCCTCGCTACCATCGACGGCACCAATGCCTGCTCAAAAGGATATGTAGCTAACTCAAGATCGATTTGGCGAGCTGCATCTATGGCAGGGAAAGTCATAACCCCTGAATGTTGACACAAAATGTTCAATGAAAAGAGGGGGAAAAATAGAAAGAAATCAATTGCCCGAAATTGAAGTTTAGTGTATGGTTCTTAGTGAAAAAATTAAATTCTCAAAGAGAAATCAAAACGTGTATCAATATGAAAAACTAAAAATCCAAATCTAAACAATAAATCAGAGGATTAAAAAAATGTTTCTTTTTATTTGTTGTTTTGGTTGGTGTTGTTGTTGTTGTTATTTTTATTTGTTTGTTTTTGTCTTTTTTTATTATTTTTTTTCCTTACCATTGGCATGATATGCTTAAACTGTGACGAAAAGTTTGGATCTTCAATTAAAAAGTCAACAATATTATTGATGTCATAATTTAATTTTAAATTTTAGGTAAAAGTCATCCCATGCATTAAATTCAAATGCTAAATTCAAAATAGATTTAATTTATAATAAAGATGTTTATCTACTCATGTTTAAAATAAAACCAAGAGGAAGTGTGACTGAAGTGGAGTAATTCAACAAATAAGGCCTAACAGAGTCAATGAATGGAACAAGTTAAAAAATTCCCACACACATATTTGTGGACTGATTTGTACACAAAAGAGTGTACATGATCAGAAACAATCTCAACCTGTGGAGTCTTGAACTTAGTCAAAGGATGGCTTTGAGTCCTCTGATTGGCCAATCCTTCACGCTCCTAGTCCATAGCATAAAACTCACTCCATCTCTAGACCCACCACCGTGTGCATTTCACTGGAGCCCAAACTTCACATGAAACCTCATTCAAGCTTTAGGGGAAACCCACTAAAGCGGTGTTTAGTCCACATAGGCAAAAAATATGTTCAAAATCAGTGCTCTGTGACTGTGAGTCTCCTTGCAACATCTTTCTTTAAGCAAGACTACAATCTTAATACAGTGTACTTTATCTTCACGTCAACTGTGATCTATGATCAATACGGAGAAAAGATTTGCCTAGTACGAATGTCTCACGTGAAATAAATTCCCAAACCTTGAGAGGGAAATAAAGCCTTTTAATATTTCAATGGTTGATCGATCACACTCAATTCTTGACTTTGTTTTCATGTTGATTTAATTTTTCCAATCCCTTAGGATTATTAAACCATTCAAATAACCAACCAATCAATCAATCAGTCAATCCATCAATCATGCTGAGACAAAACATTTCTCAATGCATACAAAACAGACAAAGAGAAACTTTCTCTTCAAGTGTTGGGTCACTAGTTCTTTACCTCAACTAAGCGAAGCAGTTCAAGGGTCTCTGATTGGTTTCATCACAAGTGGGCCATAGCCACAGGGCGTAGAGTTAGAACAAACCACGCAGGTAACTACATCTAGCATTGGCCATCGACGTCAGCTATTTCTTCAGATAAAACAAACAAAAAAAAAACAACTTTAAATTCAATATCAAGGGCATGGATAGCCTGAATTTATTGTGAGAACATGACATAAATACTTTAGTTCTGAACTGACTCAGTTCAACATTTGAGGAAGGCCTCACGGATGCCAAATATAATTTAGTTGTGTATTCTTGGCGAGATCTCTCCTTCGTTGCATGAAGAACTTGATGGCTAGAAATAGTCAGTTACCACAGCCTAATTAGAAAATGGTAATTATTAGAATACAACAATTTCACTTCTTGACGCCCTGATATTCTTCTTTCAGCCTTTGTAAGATTAGTTTGTAGAATAATATAGTACTTTAATACCGAAGTGAGATAAAACAATAACACAGTAATGGAAGCCCTGAGATTACCGTTAGGGATGGACTGCGCTTGTAAAACACTAAAATCAATCACTCAGGATTGGAGGATACTTTTTTTTTTATAAAATAAATGACACTTGAAAAAAGGAATGTTTTAATTATGATGAGATGGGCGGCGCCATTAAAAAAAAGAAAGGATTACAAGTTCAGTTTATGTATTGTAACATAGACTTGTGTTGAATATAATTAACTTATCATTAATTAAACGAATCATTATTGTTGAAGTGGCTCTAAAGCCAACTTGTTTTTAATAACCAATGGTGTATGCTGAGCTGCAACCACATTTTTAGCTTAGGTTTCAAAGTCTTGTTTCAAACAATTCATTTTATCGATTCAATAGGTTTGTACTGATCTCTTCTAGCCTGACAGTGCCCTCCAGAGTTCCATATTGCTGAAAAAGGAAATATAGAGCGACCGAGTTGCAGAGAGAGAGAGAGAGAGAGAGAGAGAGAGAGAGAGAGAGAGAGAGAGAGAGAGAGAGAGAGAGAGAGAGAGAGAGAGAGAGAGAGAGAGAGAGAGAGAGAGAGAAGGTACAGAATATTAAAAAAAAACGAGAGAAATGTTCATGCAGCTTTTGTTTTTTTTTGTTTTAATTTCTCCGGTCATATCCTCCTCGGTGAGAAGTATCGCCACTGGTCATTAGGCAGAGCGGCCACTCGGTCGGAAATGCACAGCAAGAACCATGCCAAGGGGTTTGAAACTTGAGTTGGTATCCAATGAGTTTCGGACCTTGCCTCATAACGCGGTTTTCATTGGTTTGATATGTAAACAAATAGTTTACTAAGGACTTGTAGTAGACGGTTATATCAACCAATCAATAAAGAAAGAATTAGTGTAGTAGGGGTTCGATTTAACGTAGCAAGCAAAGCTTGTTTTAGAAGATTTCAAAGTGATTCACGCTCTTAATTTCTCATGAATTTTAATTTTTTTTTTCCTTTTTTTTTAAATGTGTCTGTCAAACAAGACAATGAGTGGATCCTTATTTAAAATGATGATATTACAAAAACTATTTTATTTGAATTCTAACTACATTGTTTTACACTCTTGAACATGGTGACAACAACTTTACCGTTTTTCTCTTATCTTGCAATGTTCGACAAATATCGAAAATATACCATGTAATAGTTATGCAACCTAATTTACACAGTCAATATTTTTTGTGCAATTTATTACGTTAACTTTACTTCCTTGAAGTTTGTTAGCTTAGTCTTTGATGAGTGGACGTATCATAAGTCTTTTTCCCTCTGAAAAGGTTTGGACACATTGTGGAAAAATAAAACACCTCAGCAAATATAGAACTTAAGTAGACTTGATTAGAACTGCTAAGCACCTCTAAGGCCAAGAAACAGAAGTTGACATGTTATTGCTTTGCAATGATAATCATCAAAAATGTCAGAATGATTGTGGTTCCACGAGTTACATACACGGAAAATCGTATGTGGGTGATGTTTACGTATGATAGAAAATAAGGTTTGTCCAGTCAGTATATACATCGCCCAACAATCAGACCAAGGTATACCGTTCAAACCCTAGCATAGGTGCCATATAGAAGGTATTAAAGTCCGTGCGTGTAAGTTACAATGTAATTGCTGAGGAACAACCAGTTGCGCCCCTTTAAAGGCTGCACTAATGTCTTTAATACATGTTACTGTTTTTCTTACGAACAAGTCTACCTGTAGCGCCGCCTAGACGGCTGAGCTTTTAAAGAGATAGAAAAGCATAAGAAACGGTCCAAATCGTCATGATCTTTACTTTTTCTTCACTAGTAATCTGGTTATTTACAACAAACATCAACAATAAAAAATTCCCCCAAAATCGGGAGCTTAAAAACCCTGAGAAAAGAAGCACGAAGCATTAACCAAAATCTAGACAAGTCTTGAGGTCTATGGATTTAACCATTCTTGCAGAATTAAGCTGTAGCGACAGTGACCGATTGATAAAGATCTCCTGGCACCGCGGGGAATAGGTTGGATCTCGCCTTGATAACACTGGCCTGCCTGGCGGGCGTTTTTTCGCAAACTAAAGATAACCAGTCAAGACGGTCTATAGCCATCCACTGATTCATTAATTAGACAATCAGCCAATCAATTAACCAAACAACCGTCAAACGTCTACCTAAATCACATTACCAATAAACTAGCCAATCAGCCAATCAATTAACCAAACAACCGTCAAATGTCTACCTAAATCACATTACCAATAAACTAGACAATCAGCCAATCAATTAATCAAACAACCGTCAAATGTCTACCTAAATCACATTGCCAATAAACTCGACAACCATTTCATCATCAACTCTGTCAATCAACCAATCAATTGCAGCAACTTACGAAAAGCCTTGTAGCTGATGTCTAAACGTCGAGTAAAATCGAATGTAGGGTAAAAGGTTCTGATTAGATCTAATACAATCTAACACAAGCTTCTATGCGACGTGAGATTTTAATGATGACTCACCAATCCATTCCTACGGATCATTCCCATGTCACTGCATATCAACAACTGGTTTCTTGAATCCAATGGTGCACCTTTCACAGGTCTTTGTTTCTCGAGCATTGAACTGTCTCGCTTTAAGCAGCTCAGTTCGATCTAGCTGATCACATACTAACTTACTGCCACAAAACTCTGCAGTGGTCTACCTTTTGGAATCTCTCGTGTTTGCACCACCCCTTCCAACTTTTATTAATAACCTGACGCGTTTCAATGGACCAGAGAAAGAGAGAAAGGTCGTCGACTTTTTCCCCACCGCACCCTCTTACTTTCTCTCAAAAGCAGAACTAAACAACGAAGGCCAAGTCTCAGTGGATTTTCCTGCACCGCTGCAGTAAGCAGCCGCGCCTAACGTCATTTTGTCAGACGCCTGATTCTGACACAGGGAATGGCACTTGGCACCAGCACCAGGCCTGACAACTTGAAAGAATCCAGTTCGATACATTCACCTCTTTACCGTATGTCGGTCATAAGTACCAGGCCGACAGCTCGATTCCATTTAATTGAAAATAAAATTGAAATGAAAAAAAACTTTCTGCTCTGTACTGGACTTACGCTGTTATTTATAGGGGTTATCGCGCTGACACAACATAGCACAGAGCAAGAGTTTCAATTAATATTTCTTCAGTACGGGTTAAAAGATTTCTGATCACACATTGCATAGGTTTTTTTTTTTTTAATGAGAGCAGCTATGCAACACTCTTCCTGTCTACTTCTGGGGGAATTCTAGCAGGTGGTTATAAAGTTAAATAGACAAAAAAAATAAAGAAGTTATAGATAAATGGCAAGAGAGAATGAAAGAGCGAGAGAGAGAGAGAGAGAGAGAGAGAGAGAGAGAGAGAGAGAGAGAGAGAGAGAGAAAGAAAGAGAGAGAGACCTATAGATAGACAGATTGGGAGAGAGAAGGAGAGACAAAAATCGAGATCTTATCAAACCAGTAGAATTGTATCCGCACAAACACCTTCATGTCACGGGGAAATGGGAGAGACACAGAGAGAGGGAAAGAGAGAGAGAGAGAGAGAGAGAGAGAGAGAGAGAGAGAGAGAGAGAGAGAGAGAGAGAGAGAGAGAGAGAGAGAGAGAGAGAGGAAACAGGAGAGAGATGAAGATTTAATGTCTACTATAAAACGTCGAGTATTTTCCCAAAGAGTAGTAGTTAACATGCTCCACAGGCCACTCTACTGACAACATGGTGGACCAAGGTTCGATCCCTGGTTAGCCCGTCTGGTGGTGTTGTGTGATACCATCTACCCAGCTTGATCCTTGTCTAAGCGGCTGGCCTTCTTCTCTGTAAAATATTCCTCAGGAAACTTAGGGGACGTAGAGCTAGTGAGATCACCAGCCAACTTTGTTCGAAAGCCGTGGATCAAGACACACTTCAGACGTGATTCACCCTTTAGGTTATGTTTGTTTCAGATTTTGACATGAGCCTTCGAGCGTGCGTGGCTTTTTGAATTCAAACCAATACAGAAAGTTATTGAGGGTCTGTTCTATAGCTGTGCATTTTCACAACATTCAGTTTTTGATTCCCGTGCGTCTTTGACCTCAGCCACGAAAGTGTGTCTCCTGATTTATGGGTTCGATACACCTGGCTTGACGTGACGATCCAAGGCCGCGCTTGTCACATAGCGGAGACAAATTCTTTCTTTTCACTATAAATTATTTATCACTGTCGACTATTGGATTCGATCGTCGAGCAGAGGACTGGTGGTCTGCCAAGCCACTGATTGGCTACTTACAGTCTTTGTCTCAACAGAAATGATTCGGTTTGATTGGCTACTTACAGTCTTTGTCTCAACAGAAATGATTCGGTTTGATTGGCTACTTACAGTCTTTGTCTCAACAGAAATGATTCGGTTTGATTGGCTACTAACAGTCTTTGTCTCAACAGAAATGATTCGGTTTGATTGGCTACTTACAGTCTTTGTCTCAAAAGAAATGATTCGGTTTGATTGGCTACTTACAGTCTTTGTCTCAACAGAAATGATTCGGTTTGATTGGCTACTTACAGTGTTTGTCTCAACAGAAATGATTCGGTTTGATTGGCTACTTACAGGCTTTGTCTCAACAGAAATGATTCGGTTTTATCAGATCGGCAGGCCAGACACCGTCAGATCTCTCTTGGCACAGCCTATGGGGTGACATGTTCTGCGCAGTTTTTATTTTATTTTTGCTTGTTTTGTTTCTTTTAATGTTATTTACTTTTTTCTGTTTGCCCTCAGTGCATTATGATTAGTCTTGGAAATTCAGACTTTAAAGTACACGGCGCGTATGTGTGTTTGTACATGTGTGTAAATGTATATATACATATATATAAATATGTGTGTGTGGGGGGGGGTTGTTTATGTGTGTATGGGTAAGTGTATATTTTGTATGAGTGTGCAGAACTGGTGTGTGTGTGCACTATTATGGCGCTGTCAAGTGACATAATCCTTTGCGCGCAGTTCTCCATACTCGGCCACCCTTGAGATGTGTATCACTATCAGCTCTGTACTGGCGAGCTAGGCAGCGCTCTGTTTACTCAAGACCAGCGCTAGCTCGCCGAGAACCAGCCAGCCCGTCTCAGTATGGAGCATGGAGACTCAGACAGCCACAATTGGCCCTGTCTTGGCAGCAGGTGCTGCCGATCACGGGCAAACCTTTCTGCCGTTTCTGGTAGATTGCAGCGGCTGTCTTGATAACATTATGATAGAATGTATGGTCGTAGCTCAAAGAAGCCCATTTTTATGAGAGAGAGAGAGAGAGAGAGAGAGAGAGAGAGAGAGAGAGAGAGAGAGAGAGAGAGAGAGAGAGAGAGAGAGAGAGGAGCAGAGAGAGATCGATAACAGTAAATGTTACATCACTTTTTTTAGGTCTTTTCCACACTTGTAAAACGCTATTTTCTCTTCCCCCTATCTCTTTCACCCACTCTCTTTTCCACTCTCACTGACTCTCTATCTATTTATCTATCTATCTCCCCCTAGATTTTAATACTTACGAAAATCGTCAGTTTGACTGAAAATAGGTATCACAAAGTGATTTTTCTACCCCAGCAAATTTGAATATACCCAATTTTACTGTAAAGATCTTGTTAAAATATGAAATTTCCAACAAATTTCATCAAAATCCGTTGGTAAATAAAAAATTTACAGCTGTTTCAATTTTGCGCATAACGGCACAAAACAAATTGCGTGCATCGGGTTGTTTTTAAGGACATATAAAAGTCATTTGTTAAATCTTATGAAACAAAAAAGGACATATTTATAAAGTCCAAGACAATGAATATACACATACGAAATTTCACGGAGATAGAAAGTAAACAAAAGAATTTATTGGTCATGAAATATGGCCAAAAACACTTGTGGCATATCAAAATTACAAGCAAATACTCTAGATGAGGCACTTTTGGACCATCGTAAAAAAACACATATTCTTCAGATTGTTTCAATACTTAGTTTGCTAATACACAATGTTGTATTTAGTTGACTCAGTTTTTGTCAGCAACCTAGAAAGCCATTTTGAAAAGATAGAGAAAACCAAATTTGGCGTAGCGCCAAAGTTTGCGCCTTGGAAGAAAATTGGTAAAAAAGCGAATCATATTGTAGAAATTATATGATAAAAAACACAGTTTTCGTACTAGAGTAATGACACTTTCGGAGTTTATGGTTTTTTAGATGCTGAACCTGATTATGCTATCTATTTGATAATTTGACCACTGTTTCTATTTCAAAACTGCATTGTAAGTCAATGATAGAAGTAAAAAATTAATAGTCACAGATAAATTATGATTGAACATATATTTTCAAATTTAATGTATACATGATAAAGCATTATGATTTTGATAGTTGTAGAAAACTCCCATGATAAACTGAGGTTCAATACACGCTTACATTAAAGCTGAAACTATGACTGTAAAAGAAAGTATTACATAAGAGACAAAATACATTACAGTTTCCAAAATATAAATTGAGAACCAATTCATGTAAAGGAATTAGCAAGCCTGAAAATATCAATATTTTGTTAAATGAAAACAATTTGAGCCTGCAACTTTAAAAAACTATAAAGTATAAACAGAAATTTTCGTTTCTTTTAAATTGTGAAGGTTTCTGTTCCGTGTATATGTTTTTTTAAGCCGCACCTATGGTTTTTCCCACTCTGCTTACCTCTCGGTCTCACTACCTCTTTTGCCAGACATACTATGTACCTGTATCAGTGTCACTTTTTTGTTGACTACCTACCTGTACACTTCGCTAATGAAAGTATCTATACTGTTTGGACCTTGCAGCGTTTTCTGTTTGTTTTACTAAATAAACCTTGAACCCAACAACAACATCAAGCAACAGTTTCTGTCAAATTTATTTTCACCGTAACAGCACTGTATTTAATAATCATCATCAGAACTTTAATTTTGAATGATTGTCTTTTGCCTAATGAACCCCCCTCTTTTAGAGTCTGGTAAAGATTTGCAGCAGTACCTGTCAGTCTTAAGTCCTCTTGCCCTATCACTAATTTTCTATATCGAATCTGATCTTTAAGATTTTCTGCTTTTCCATTTTTATATAACTGATCAAGCCCAGCTTTTGTGGTGCACAAACCACCTTGACACAAAACCGCATTCATAATTTTAACTTATTACAAAAGAATTCCAAATGCTTTTTTTTACTTGGAACCATAGGGGCGCAATGGAGTTACAGGAGTGAGAAAATGATTCAAAGATGAGAAATCAGTTGAATAAAAAGAGGAAAGCCTGGCTAACGAGAAAGTATTACTAAAAGTACAGAGGAGTCCATATACATTCAACACCTAAGGGAAACTTTTGCTTCAAGTCAACTTTGTTTGCCAGCACTATTTTGTATTTCTTTACAAATTAAATTGCAATATTTAAAGCCAACTTTTGCCTACAGTCAACTAACCTTTTTGGTCCTGAGGTATTTATCCAGACTCCAGTGTAAAGTCTATGGAAGTAAAGAAAGGACCAGGAGTGGAGAGAACGACGAAAAAGATACTGATTTTGAGGATGAAGACGATCATTACATTGATTATGGTGATGATAATGATGATGATGGGGATAATGATGATGATGTGATGATGATAATGATGATGATTATGATGATGAAGATGATCATGATGATGATGATGAAAAAACTGTCTTCACAAGCATGGGCATTATTAACACTGTATCGCCGATAATATTTTTTTGTTTTATCATGTTTCACTACTTCAAAGATAAAAATGAGTCTGACTTTAACAACAGAAGAAAGAAATTTGCCCATTTCACTCTAAGTATCTCTGAATCCATTGGAAGCTAGGAAGCGAGAAAGAGAAACAGAAAAGGAAAGAGAGAGAGAGAGAGAGAGAGAGAGAGAGAGAGAGAGAGAGAGAGAGAGAGAGAGAGAGAGAGAGAGAGAGAGAGAGAGAGAGAGACAGACAGACAGACAGACAGACAGACAGACAGAGAGAGACAGACAGACAGACACAAAGAGGACACAGAGAGACAGACAGAGAGAGAGACAGACAGACAGACAGAGAGGTAAGCACAGCACTATGGCATCAGCTTCCCCCGAGTATAATTTGCCTCCTTAGATTAGAGGTAAAGGCAGTCTGAATCGAATAGCGAATATTGTGGCTCTGTCCTGCCCCCTCCCCCGCCCCCCACCCCCGGTAATCCTGCGTTCACACCAAAAAATCGCTCGTCCAGAATTTTCCTTGAGCACACACCAATATAGTGCACCAAAAATACACTGTACTTTATAATAATCGATGTGTGCTTACATAACATACCTACAGTCTTGATTATCACACAAAGACTATAAATATGCCCTAGAAATGTAGCAAAAGAATACGTTCGTCATTACGTCATAGGCAAAGCACACAATCATACAGGCATCTCAAATCAATGTTCTAGCTTGAATACATCTATGTAGTTACATTGGTGATAATGACAAGGTATGATGATAAAAGCAATAAATCTGTTCAACAATTCCTTTCTTATTTTCAGCTCAATGAAAATAGTTTGTCTAAACCTAAGGTTTGTTGAATACTTTTTCACTGTGGCAGGGCAAGGCACCTTGATCTGACTAAAAATAATTTAAGAAAGTTATTTTGATTTCCATAGGTTTTTTTTTTCAAATGTTCCATAATCAATCATTATGGTCTCCATCTTGAAATGACTTTATAAAACATAATGATTTGTCGAGTTCCTTGACTGGAAGAATTATTTTAAACTTTGTACTGAAGTGTTCTTCTCCCTTAAAAAAGAAGTTCTAAGAAAGTCTTTATCTTCGAGTGCGCGTTTCTTTATGCTACTCTTCTCTTCTATGTCAATTAGTACATCGTACTACACGTATTTTCCCCGTAACCTCAGTTTCCACTGCGTTTAATTCACGATGAACGGGATAGTTCTGCCTAAAGCACCTCTGCCGTTCACTGTTGGAGGGAAGTCAAATAGCAGCGTCCAGCTTTCTTCTCACCTCCAGACCTGTGGGTAAGGACAGTTTTAGACTTTCCGCCAAATAAACCATTGATTTCTAACTAACCCCTTTCAGTTGTTGCATGCAGGAAACAGAGGTATCTGCGGAGAAGTTCGGTTGCCGCACTTATAATTGAGGCCCCGACGTTCGCACCTGGGGGCACGTGCCGTCAGACCCGGAAAGATGAGTTGTGGGACAGGAATGCTGTGGCTCGTCCAGTGGTTGTGCAGCCTCCTCAGGGTGGGAGGGGGGGGGGGGTTCTGTGAAGAAGAATTAGCCCGTGTCTGTGTTCCCTCCTTTCTATTAAAACCAGCCAAAATTGTTATAGGGTTTAATAATTATCAAGTTGACAACTTTCTACGTCGTCTCCTTTTTTTTTACTGTAAAGAAAGCTAACCCTGTCTTTATCACAGCTAGTTTAGGTAATGCCACGTTCTCTCAATCCGAGCGAGAAGTCTGCTCGTCTCTCAGATACCTCCAGTACTGTAAAACTTCTCTACTGTCACCTCTTGTAGACCGTCGCGCACAATTGTCTCTTTCTCTGCAGCAATTGGGGCTGACTGACCACTAGTCATTAATTGCCAACATCAGAGAAGAGGAGACAAAACAGAAGGAAACGAAGTGTAAGGCCAAAGGCAGACAGTGATAAGCTATACAGATTCAATAAGCAAGACCACTCTAGTGATGTGCTCAAAATAAATAAAACATGACTATAACGGGAATTTTAGTTCCAGGAGAAAAACCCTGCTGTAAGCAAGTTCCCGCTTCAGGAATGCAAAGAGATCTATCCCCACCCCCCTCAAGAAAAAAAAAGAAAAAGTTAATGTACGAACTACTACTTGTAAGTGTAAACACAGCTTGACAAAGAGAAAAAGACTAATAGGCACCCGCAAAATCTTTTTATAGCTATCACGTGGTTTTAAGAAATCATGGAGACTGTGCTATTATTGTCCATCACGTGGTTCAAAATATACAAACAATGTGTCTATAGCAGTACCATCTGTCTAGGAGGCCTGTTCACAAGGTTACGTAACATTATTCAGATGGGCCATCATCTGGCTAACTATCAGCCACCTGCGCGAAGTTTGAACAGTTGATTAGAGCATGTTTAGCAGTACACACTGTGTTTTCACTGGACTCTCCTGCCATTTTGTTATTGGATTACATTCATTCTTTCTTGGATTATATTTCTTATCTTATTCTTTGTTATTCGCCCTTGGATTGCACCTTGTTCTAACAGATGCTTTCAATGTGGAACATTCCAAGAATGCTTTTTTGTGATTTGGTGTAGATTTTCCTCTAAATGTGTGCACACTGATAGAGTATGACCCGTGGCACCAAACATCATACAATGTAATATAAATAAATACATATAAATATAAATATATATATATATATATATATATATATAGAGAGAGAGAGAGAGAGACTGATAAACAATTATACATGTTAAGTTCATCTAAATATGCTTTAAGTTTAATTAGCTTTTCCCTTTATGGTCTCTGCGATATCACTTTATAGAGAGAAAGTGTGCTAAAGTGGGAGCCAAAGTTTTTTAAAAGCCTTTTAACTAAAATCTCTGATACTCAAAGAGCCCTCAATACTTTAACCTTAAGTTTCATATTTCATTATATGGTGTATCGGTGTCATAATCAATTTCCTTAACTGTTTATTGTTTAGGGGAAGAAAGTGCACTGTTACAAACTGTAAGAGCGGCTGTGCCAGTCAGAAGGGGAAAGAAAGTGAAACAGTTATTTTATAATTATGGTTTTCCGAAGGACCCAACTGAATGTCATAAATGGGTTTCGAGTCTCCCTAACAAAATTGAGAAAGTGACTGAACATATTGGAGTATGCAGTCGACACTGGCTCTCTGATACTCCTCACATTCGAAGAGGAAGATAATATTTATAATCTCTATGCATCCTCCTATTAACTTTGTTGAGATACCTTCACCATCCATATCACATGCTCATCCAAAAACTCCTCGCCCTACCTAAAAAAAGCTCTCAGTGAAAACAAAGTCAGAGAAATTGACGAATTGGATACATTCATAGTAAAAAATAAGTTTAACTGTGACACTGTTAAGGAAGCCCTTCAAGAAAGTTTGCTCCTCTATGGACCCAGTGCTTGTAATGCAGATAGAACAGAACAAGCACTTGCCAGCTTCAGTCGCGGTGGTTGTATGCATGAATATGTTATATACTTCCATTATTAGACTTAGAGATGCAGATGCAGGAGTGACTGTAATTCAATTTGAAAACTACAACGGTTTTAAATTGGTAACACACCCAAATTTCCCCTGTAAAACTGTGAATCAATGGGATCAGCTAGAAGTTGTCCTTCATTTTTACACTGGAACAGGTTAGTACTGCCCATCATTCTGACCACCCCTCCCCCTCCCACATACACATAGACTTCTGTCTGTATCTCTTTTACTCTAAATATCACCATATCTTTTTTTGTCTTTCACATTCTGTCATTCCTTGTTTTGCTCTTGACATGTTACTCCAGTGCCTTTATTTAATGTAGCCTACTGTAACACTGTGTTATCAAGTCTCGAAAAGGTGTACATGTGGATCTGAGTTTCAAAGTGTAAATATTTGAATGTAATAGAAATTATGATGAGAAGGGAGAGAGTGTGTGTGTGTGTGTGTGAGAGAGAGAGAGGCCCGGAAGGGTTAAGAGTCGGATTGAGCTAGAGAGATGAAAGAAAGAGAGAAGACCAGATATAAAGCGCACATGGCTAGCACCTATTACCATATCTAGCACCCCCGTTTTCCACACAAGTAGACCTCTGGCTGTCTGCATCTCTTTCACCCATTCTCTCTCTCTCTCTGTCTGTCTGTCTGTCTGTCTGTCTGTCTGTCTCTCTCTCTCTCTCTCTCTCTCTCTCTCTCTCTCTCTCTCTCTCTCTCTCTCTCTCTCATTCATTATTTTATCTCTTGCTCTAAGATTCTACGTACCTACTATGTTTGTTTTTGTTCCTTGGTCGAATTTTACAAAATTATAATCTCTGTCCCCCCCCCTCTCTCTCTCTCTCTCTCTCTCTCTCTCTCTCTCTCTCTCCCTCTTTCCCTCTCTCTTCATTTGCTTCTTCTGACTTGATACAATTAAAAACTCTCCTCATTATCTGATGTACGTGTTCTTAGTGTGTCACTCGAGTGCCGGTATTTGATGTACCGCACCACTGTATTATCAAATCTCGAAAAGGTGTACATGTGCATTTGAGTTTCAAAGTATTTGAATGTATAGCCTACATGTACTTAGAAGTTATGATGAAGAGGGAGGGAGGGAGGGAGGGAGAGAGAGAGAGAGAGAGAGAGAGAGAGAGAGAGAGAGAGAGAGAGAGAGAGAGAGAGAGAGAGACGAGGGTTAAGAGTCGGATTGAGCTAAAGATGAGAGAGAGAGAGAGAGAGAGAGAGAGAGAGAGAGAGAGAGAGAGAGAGAGAGAGAGAGAGAGAGAGAGAGACGGGGGTTAAGAGTCGGATTAATCTAAAGATGAGAGAAAGAAAGAGAGAGAGAGAGAGAGAGAGAGAGAGAGAGAGAGAGAGAGAGAGAGAGAGAGAGAGAGAGAGAGAGAGAGACAGCGCACATTGCTAGCATCTCGCAGACCGGCCCATCTGAATAATATTACATAACCTATGAACAGGCCTCCTAGATAATTGGTACTGGTCTAAACGGACACGGAAACCCATGTGACGTCACAAAATTCGTGTTTGACTCAGATTTCACTTCCTTTCCACCAATGTTCAAAATGGAGAAAGGACGTGTGTTCAAAACGTATGAAGAGTTTTAGGCAGCCCTTAAATCATTTTCAGTGGCACTCACAGTCTATTTGTGAAAAGATCGAGTGAGTCAGTGAAAGAACTAATACTGAAGTACCTAAAATATAAAAGCATTCTCTTTGTGTGCAAGCACTCCCCGTCCAATCACACCAGCTCGTCGACGGGTCAGCGCCCATGCTAAAGGTAAGTCCCATCAATTGTGCTAATGAGATTTAGAGTTAAATATAGATAGGTCTTATATCCAGATCTAGACGATCTGATTTTAGATTTTAGTGGTTGGTTAAAGATAAGGGGTGAGTTATCCAAAGCCTAGATTTTTAAATCCTTCCCTGCCTCTTGGAATAGATCTAGATCTAGATTCTAGATCTATAACAGAATGGAAAATTTGGCATGAGGGCACCAAAAGCCTTATTGAAAGACATTGTCAGAGTACTGATCTGAAAAATTTTGCAGTTCATAGGACAAATATTATAATCTAGATTTTCTAATCAATCATTTATTTTGAGGTTTCAGATTTTATAAGCCAAAGTTATTTTTCTTTAGATATTGGCCACTGCCTACCATGTGACTTGATGCTATACACTAAATGAACTTTGTAGCATTCAACTCTATCTCAAGATACATAACTACATACTCTTCATCACTTTCACAGGTCCCTCAAACTAGATTGTCAAGCCAAGATTTGGTTGAAGATCCAGAGGCCGAGACCAGTCTCCGCCCTTCCTGGCCATCACAGTGTAGTATTTGAACCATCAAGGGCATGGCCTCACCCAAGAAGTAATTACACTTTCTTTTGTTTTTTTCTATTCTGCCTCCTATGGAAATGAATACATATTTTTATATACATGTGGACTGTGGAGAAAAGACAAGAAAGCCTGCATTGCTTGTTCGCTTGTACTGTTACAATGCAGGCAGGGCAAAATGCTAAGGATTTTTTTCTATTTAAAGTTTTGGTGCTTTCTTTCCAGTTTTTACAGGTTGGGAAGCGGTGTCAATTTTGCAGAAATAAATTGAATATAGGAAAAAAAAAGGTTATTTAGCTCTGTCGTTATAGCAATGGTTTTGGCTATTCGAGATGTTAAACATGGGTTCCACTCTACAGGAAAGAGAATTGTCCGTAAATTTAGGGAATTCTGTATACATTTTACATTCATGTGATCCCCCACAAATTCTGTCCTTGGACAGACAAACTTTTGTTGAAGGTTGGACGTGCAAAAGAAATGGTAAAAATATAATTCTAGGCTGAGTACGATATTTTTCCATCATTGAGTACCAACCTGTGCGAAAGTATAAAACTAGACGATATATTATCTAGTATAATGTATTTTTTATTATTATTATTATTAATATAAATTTTTATACATTTCAATTCCAATATTGAGATTTGTATGATAGTTCAAACTATCCATGATATTGGTGTTTATTTTATCATTCATTTGTATAAAAAAATTTCTTCTCTCTATCTTTACACCCACAGCTCACCGTTATTTCCAACGAAAGATCATTCTTATTTCTTCATATGATAATAGTGAGTACAGCTAGGTGTTTCGTTTTTTTTTTCAGGATACCATATCTACTCTCTCTCTCCTATCTCTCTCTCTCTCTCTTCTAATATACAAATTTATAACTCGTCATTACACCAAGAAAAACTTGCTTCATTAAAACCAGTTTCAGCATTAGAAAAGAAAATCCTCAGTTTATAAAGCCACTTTAAAACTATTACAAAAGTATATAAACTCTCTCTCTCTCTCTCTCTCTCTCTCTCTCTCTCTCTCTCTCTCTCTCTCTCTCCCTCCCTGTCTCTCTCTGTGTATATATATATATATATATATATATATATATATATATATATATATATATATATATCCCCTTCTTTTCTTCCCTATCCTTTCTCTGTGTAACTCGTTCCTTTCTATTCAATTATATATTCCTCTCAACATCTTCAGTGACAATCTGACAGAGATCTTCAACCTCTTCTTCATTTTGAGAAGATCAGCAGCCACAGACTAAGCAACTTGAGACAATGTGCTTTTGAGAGAGAATCCTTACCATCTACTGAGAAGAGTGACGCAACACCTAGTTTTGCCCTTGATGTGTAAGTTGATCTTCTTTTCTCAAGAATTTTAAACTACTTTAAATTCATGTGATCGTTGCTTTTGATGTCATAGAAAAAGTGCTGAGACCTTCTGTTGGTTCAATTCTAGCAGCCTTGTGACATCATGGCATTATTATTACTTTTTTTGCGTGTGTGTTTTTCTTTGTTTTCTTCAGTAGGACAGACAGGTTTTTCAATCTTTCATGTCATCTCTTTTCTTATCCTCTCAGCTTAAAACAAACTTCATCTTTCACAAAATTCATTTTTCTTTTGGATTTTCTCAAAAAAATTAAGAGAAGGAAAAAATAATTTCTTCTTGCTTTAAGTCTTTGCAGGTCAAGACAAATTTTGGGCTACGTTTGTAGATCAATCAAAGGTAGTCAGCTAACACCTCATGTACAAGTGAGACTAACATGTTTACCTTCTAAAATTCATGTCTTTCTTTTCAACCAAATTTCATGTCTGCAAAGTGTTGTCTGTGAGTACAGTATTATCTTTATTTACTTACATGTATCTTTATGTAAGTCGCCATGTAGTGATGTATTTTCTGGGGTTTTTTTTACTTCAAATTTCAAAGAGCATTAGAGCGAGAGAGAGAGAGAGAGAGAATATATATATATATATATATATATATATATATATATATTCAAGCAGCTTTGTGACATCATTGCATTATTATTATTTTTTTGAATGCCTTTTTCTTCGTTTTCTCCAGTAGGACAGACAGGTTTTTCAATCTTTCATGTCATCTCTTTTCTTATCCTCTCAGCTTAAAACAAACTTCATCTTTCACAAAAATCTTTTTTTTTTTTGGATTTTCTCAAAAAATAAAGAGAGGGAAAAAATCATTTGTTCCTTCTTTGTCTTTGCAGGTCAAGACAAATTTTGGGCTACGTTTGTAGACCAACCAAAGGTAGTCAGCTTACACCTTATGTACAAGAGAGACTTGTCTGCAAGGTGTTGTCTGTGAATACATTCCTTCGTATTATAGTTTTTTTTTCACTATGTGTGATTTGAGTCCTTTGAACTTTCCAGCTTTGAAAATGTTATAGAACTGGAGGCAATCATGACCTTCTGCGCATCTTTATACCTTGATGCTGTTAGTGCATCTGTCACTCATTTTACATTTAGCCGCTTTTTTAATCCATGCTACATCTTCTCTCGCTTCTTTTCCTTTAAAATCAATCCAGTTCTCAAAAATGTTTCAGTTTCTTTTTTCTCATCACATGGCCAAAAAATACTGCCTGTAGATTAAATATGGTATTTATGAGCATATATATGCCAGCTCCTCGTACCACACTTTAGTTTGATTTCTTTAAAGTCCATAAATAAGATTCATAGCATTCTCTTTAGGAACCACATTTCTGTTTCATCCAGTTAATTTTGTAGTTGTTTTTTAAATTGTCCAAGCCTAACATCCAGGGCTGGGTTCAGTAAAACACTCCAGTGCCTTTTTTGATGCAATTTCACAGTTGTTGTGTCCATCTCTTCACATTCAAGTGCCCAAGTATTTGCATTGATTCCTGAAGGAATTACCTTTGGCGACTAAAAAATTGATCTGTGCACACGCATTGTTTCGATTGACGACCATTACTTCTGTATTTTTGCTCTTTAATCCATATCCTTTCTTCTGCTTTCTTCTTCAGTGATGTCTAATAATTGTGGCAAGTCTTCTTTATTTTCTGCAATTAATACAGCGTCATCAGCGTATCTCATGTTGCTTACTTTGTGCCCTCCTATTTTAATTCCTGGGTATGCTTCTCAAATCATTTCACTGTAGAGAGAGAAAAGGTCTGGAGCAAGCACACATCCTTGTCAGACACCGCACTTTATTATTTTTTTTGTTTTAATGAGCTGATTTACCCATCAACTCACATTGTTGCTGTCTGATATCATTTCATGTTTTATTTTTAATTAGTCTTGCCCATGGACCTCTCACAGACTAGCAGAGGGAAAGATACCCTCATTCCTCTTTCTCAGAGTGTGTTCTGAGCTGCCGCCCAATATAAGTCATGCTTTTTTACCTCTAATTTGAGCAAATATTATAAATTTTAGTTAATCTTAAAGCATTCTAAGATTTGCACTTCTTATAAACATACATTTAATTTTTACACTGCTTGCTGTAGCCATTCTTTTTTTGCTCTTCAGTGAAGCCATTTTAATATTGAGCTATAAGAATATGATCTTCAGCTCAACACTGTACGATGTAACTGTCTAAACCTCGCCTCCATTCTCACTCTTTCTTTTCTCTCCCATCTTTGTCGTTCTGTCTTATTCTGGGCTTAGACTATGAGGATTTTCTCCTTTTCCCTTGTCCTATATCCTATATCATTTTTTCCCATATAAAATCTTCATTTCTGTTTTTCACTTCATATTAAGACATTAGCTCTAAACTCTTATAGAGCTGGCTAACCAGAGTCAAACTTTTTTTTTTCTTTTTCTCCCAACCCTTGAGGCTTTTATGTGAGGGATATGTGGACCCAAGGGTGCAACTAGCCGATTTTTGAAATGTTGACCTCGGGGTAGTAACAATATTTCTAATCCAGGTTAATTCGAGGCACTTGTGGGATTGACTGACAGTGATAAAAATAGCATTATATGAAAGAATATATTTGTGAACTTCTCTTCCTATATTTTTAGTTAAAAAACTTTGTACAGTGTTATCTTTATTTAAGCTCATGTATCTTTATGTAAGTCGCCATGTAGCGATGTATTTTCTGGCTTTATTTTTACTTCAAATTTCAAAGAGGGTTAGAACGAGAAAGAGAGAGAGAGAGAGAGAGAGAGAGAGAGAGAGAGAGAGAGAGAGAGAGAGAGAGAGAGAGAGAGAGACAGACAGACAGACAGACAGACAGACAGACAGACAGACAGACAGACAGACAGACAGACAGAGAGACAGACAGACAGACAGCATAAGCATACAATGACAATATATATATATATATATATATATATATATATATATATATATATATATATATATAAATTTAAGTTATTTTTGTTTTAAATATTTTATTATATAAGCCTCTAGTTTTAAATGTTACAAAACTTATAACCATTTCTAAAGAAACTCAAGTTTCAGTATACATTGTCGATTTTAGTCGAGACGCCTATAATACAAGCCTTTTCAGTTGAATATTGCTCACCCGATCGGCTGGTTAATCAGCACACTGTTACGATGACATTTGTTAATAGCTATCTAGAGCAACTCCTTCACAGTCAAAACAATATCATTCTCAAAACATAGAGAGGGCGTGTTTTTTTACATTGTGAATGTCAAGGTAGTGGTTCTTGTGGAAACGGTCGACCTAGTTTTGGATTAACAAAAGAAACAAACGTTTGTTGCCTCGTCTTTTTTTCCTAGTCTTTATTTGGCTAAGGTTTCACCCCCATATTAATCTTTCTTTTTTGTGATTCCTTTTCAGAAGTAAAACGTGGGACCTTGTTTGAATCCTCAAAGCTTTCTAATCATCCAGTTACTATTTCTCTGGATAACGCATTTAAAGAGAACATGGAAACTATGTTGACTGGAGTAAAAACCTAATTTTAGTAATTAATGTTTTTGAAAAAATTTTATGTGAATTATTAATTGTTTTTTATTGTAATGCAAAGCTGAAAGTCAAACAAATTAAAGTTCATTTAACAGGCAATGCCCTTATATGTATTATCTCTTTTAATGAAAATGTCATATTCGTTTATGTTATATACATAAGTTTCACTGACGTTATTTTTAAAAGACTGTTATGTGTCTTTTTAATTATTTTAGAAAACAATGTGTATTATAATGATTTCTTTTTATATTTTTATAATTTGCATTTCTCTGAATAAACTCAGATAACACTCTTTTTTTTATCTGTCTTTAATGTTTTTGATAAATGTCTTGTTTTTAATAGATTTTCGTATGTGTTTATGGTATTCATCAAGTGATTTCAATTCATTGCAATTTGCACAGAGTTTAAGATCCGTCATTTTGATACAAAAGAAATATTGAACTCCATTTACAGTAATAGAAACATAAACCCTTATTACCGAATTGATAATGCGTGGGTGGTATGTTGTTGAATTATACCAAATATACACATTGCCTAAATAGAATTAACTGGCGGCCATATTGAAATTATGCTTATTATTGAGATGGCCAAAATAGAAATTAACCGGCGGCCATATTGGATTTATGCTAGATATGAGATTGCCAAAATAGAATCAACTGCCGGCCACATTGAAATTATGAATTTTATAGAGATTACCAAGATAAAATTAACCGGCGCCCATATTGGATTTATCCTAATTATACTAATAGAGATGTCCTAAATAAATTTACTGGCGGCAAAATTGGCATTATGCTAATTTTAGAGGTGGCCAAAATAGAAATCACCGGTGGCCATATTGGATTTATTGTATTTATATAGATTACCAAAATGAAATTGAATTATGATAAGTACCAAGATAAAATATTGGTAAATAAGCTACTTATAGAGATTGCCAAAATAAAATCAACAGGCGGCCACATTGAAATTATGCTTATTATAGAAATAGAACTAACCCGAGGCCAGATAGATTACAAAAATGAAATTGGAATTATGCTAATTATAGAGATGGCAAAAAAAAAATTAACCGGCGGCCATATTGAATTTATTGTATTTATGTAGATTACCAAAATGAAATTGGAATTATGCTAATTATAGAGATGGCAAAAATAGAATTAATTGGCGGCCATATTGGATTTATTGTATTTATATAGATTACTAGAATGAAAATCGAATTATGCTAATTATAGAGATGGCCAAAATAGAATTAACTGGCGGCCATATTGGATTTAATGTAGTTATATAGATTACCAAAATGAAATTGGAATTATGCTAATTATAGAGATGGCCAAAATAGAATTAACGGGCGGCCATATTGGATTTAATGTACTTATATAGATTACCAAAATGAAATTGTAATTATGCTAATTATAGAGATGGCCAAAATAGAATTAACTGGCGGCCATATTGGATTTAATGTACTTATATAGATTACCAAAATGAAATTGTAATTATGCTAATTATACAGATGGCGTAAATAGAATTAACCGGCGGCCATATCGGATTTATTGTATTTATATAGATAACTAAAATGAAAATCGAATTATGCTAATTATAGAGATGGCCAAAATAGAATTAACCGGCGGCCATATTGGATTTAATGTACTTATATAGATTACCAAAATGAAATTGTAATTATGC
Source organism: Elysia crispata (assembly GCA_033675545.1). Lineage (NCBI taxonomy): Eukaryota > Metazoa > Mollusca > Gastropoda > Plakobranchidae > Elysia > Elysia crispata. The sequence continues at coordinate 206,316 of JAWDGP010001865.1, forward strand.
TAATTGAAGAGATAGCCAAAATAGAATTAATCGGCGGCTGTATTGGATTTATTATATTTATATAGATTACTAGAATGAAAATCGAATTACGCTAATTATAGAGATGGCCAAAGTAGAGTTAACTGGCGGCCATATTAGATTTAATGTACTTATATAGATTACCACAATGAAATTGGAATTATGCTAATTATAGAGATGGCCAAAATAGAATTAACCGGCGGCCATATTGGATTTAATATAGTTATATAGATTACCAAAATAAAATTGGAATTATGCTAATCATAGAGATGGCCAAAATAGAATTAATTGGCGGCCATATTGGATTTATTGTATTTATATAGATTACTAGAATGAAAATCGAATTATGCTAATTATAGAGATGGCCAAAATAGAATTAACCGGCGGCCATATTGGATTTAATATAGTTATATAGATTACCAAAATGAAATTGGAATTATGCTAATTATAGAGATGGCCAAAATAGAATTAATTGGCGGCCATATTGGATTTATTGTATTTATATAAATTACTAGAATGAAAATCGAAGTATGCTAATTATAGAGATGGCCAAAAAAGAATTAATCGGCGGCTTTATTGGAGTTATTGTATTTATATAGATTACTAGAATGAAAATTGGAATGATGGTAATTATAGAGATGGCCAAAATAGAATTAACCGGCGGCCATATTGGATTTAATATACTTATATAGATTACCAAAATGAAATTGTAATTATGCTAAATAAAGAGATGGCCAAAATAGAATTAATCGGCAGCTATATTGGATTTAATGTAGTTATATAGATTACCAAAATGAAAATCGAATTATGCTAATTAAAGAGATGGCCAAAGTAGAAATAACTGACGGCCATATTAGATTTAATGTATTTATAAAGATTACCAAAATGAAATTGTAATTATGCTTATTATACACATTGCCAAAAAAGAATTAACCGGCGGCCATATTGGATTTAATGTAGTTATATAGATTACCAAAATGAAATTGGAATTATATTAATTATACACATTGCCAAAAAAGAATTAACCGGCGGCAATATTGGATTTATTGTATTTATATAGATTACTAGAATGAAAATCGAATTATGCTAATTATACAGATGGCCAAAGTAGAATTAACTGGTGGCAATATTAGATTTAATGTACTTATATAGATTACCAAAATGAAATTGGAATTATACTTATTATAGAGATGGCCAAAATAGAATTAACCGGCGGCCATATTGGATTTATTGTATTTATATAGATTACTAGAATGAAAATCGAATTATGCTAATTATAGAGATGGCCAAAATAGAATTAACTGGCGGCCATATTGGATTTAATGTAGTTATATAGATTACCAAAATGAAATTGGAATTATGCTAATTATAGAGATGGCCAAAATAGAATTAACGGGCGGCCATATTGGATTTAATGTACTTATATAGATTACCAAAATGAAATTGTAATTATGCTAATTATAGAGATGGCCAAAATAGAATTAACTGGCGGCCATATTGGATTTAATGTACTTATATAGATTACCAAAATGAAATTGTAATTATGCTAATTATACAGATGGCGTAAATAGAATTAACCGGCGGCCATATCGGATTTATTGTATTTATATAGATAACTAAAATGAAAATCGAATTATGCTAATTATAGAGATGGCCAAAATAGAATTAACCGGCGGCCATATTGGATTTAATGTACTTATATAGATTACCAAAATGAAATTGGAATTATGCTAATTATAGAGATGGCCAAAATAGAATTAACCGGCGGCCATATTGGATTTAATATAGTTATATAGATTACCAAAATAAAATTGGAATTATGCTAATTATAGAGATGGCCAAAATAGAATAAATTGGCGGCCATATTGGATTTATTGTATTTATATAGATTACTAGAATGAAAATCGAATTATGCTAATTATAGAGATGGCCAAAATAGAATTAACCGGCGGCCATATTGGATTTAATATAGTTATATAGATTACCAAAATGAAATTGTAATTATGCTAATTATACAGATGGCCAAAATAGAATTAATTGGCGGCCATATTGGATTTATTGTATTTATATAGATTACTAGAATGAAAATCGAAGTATGCTAATTATAGAGATGGCCAAAAAAGAATTAATCGGCGGCTTTATTGGAGTTATTGTATTTATATAGATTACTAGAATGAAAATTGGAATGATGGTAATTATAGAGATGGCCAAAGTAGAATTAACCGGCGGCCATATTGGATTTATTGTATTTATATAGATTACTAGAATGAAAATCGAATTATGCTAATTATAGAGATGGCCAAAGTAGAATTAACTGGTGGCAATATTAGATTTAATGTACTTATATAGATTACCAAAATGAAATTGGAATTATACTTATTATAGAGATGGCCAAAATAGAATTAACCGGCGGCCATATTGGATTTATTGTATTTATATAGATTACTAGAATGAAAATCGAATTATGCTAATTATAGAGATGGCCAAAATAGAATTAACCGGCGGCCATATTGGATTTAATATAGTTATATAGATTACCAAAATGAAATTGGAATTATGCTAATTATAGAGATGGCCAAAATAGAATTAATTGGCGGCCATATTGGATTTATTGTATTTATATTGATTACTAGAATGAAAATCGAAGTATGCTAATTATAGAGATGGCCAAAAAAGAATTAATCGGCGGCTTTATTGGAGTTATTGTATTTATATAGATTACTAGAATGAAAATTGGAATGATGGTAATTATAGAGATGGCCAAAATAGAATTAACCGGCGGCCATATTGGATTTAATATACTTATATAGATTACCAAAATGAAATTGTAATTATGCTAAATAAAGAGATGGCCAAAATAGAATTAATCGGCAGCTATATTGGATTTAATGTAGTTATATAGATTACCAAAATGAAAATCGAATTATGCTAATTAAAGAGATGGCCAAAGTAGAATTAACTGACGGCCATATTAGATTTAATGTATTTATAACGATTACCAAAATGAAATTGTAATTATGCTTATTTTACACATTGCCAAAAAAGAATTAACCGGCGGCCATATTGGATTTAATGTAGTTATATAGATTACCAAAATGAAATTGGAATTATATTAATTATACACATTGCCAAAAAAGAATTAACCGGCGGCAATATTGGATTTATTGTATTTATATAGATTACTAGTATGAAAATCGAATTATGCTAATTATAGACATGGCCAAAGTAGAATTAACTGGTGGCAATATTAGATTTAATGTACTTATATAGATTACCAAAATGAAATTGGAATTATACTTATTATAGAGATGGCCAAAATAGAATTAACCGGCGGCCATATTGGATTTATTGTAATTATATAGATTACTAGAACAATAATCGATATATGGTAGTTATAGAGATGGCCAAAATAGAATTAATCGGCGGCTATATTGGATTTATTGTTTTTTTACAGATTACTAGAATGAAAATCGAATTATGGTAATTATAGAGATGGCCAAAATAGAATTAACCGGCGGCCATATTGGATTTAATAAAGTTATATAGATTACCAAAATGAAATTGTAATTATGCTAATTAAAGAGATGGCCAAAATAGAATTAACCGGCGGCCATATTGGATTTAATGTACTTATATAGATTACCAAAATGAAACTGTACTTATGCTAATTATACAGATGGCCAAAATAGAATTAACCGGCGGCCATATTGGATTTAATGTACTTATATAGATAACCAAAATGAAATTGTAATTATGCTAATTATACACATTGCCAAAAAAGAATTAACCGGCGGCCATATTGGATTTAATGTACTTATATAGATTACCAAAATGAAATTGGAATTATGCTAATTTTAGAGATGGCCAAAATAGAATTAACCGGCGGCCATATTGGATTTAATATAGTTATATAGATTACCAAAATAAAATTGGAATTATGCTAATTATAGAGATGGCCAAAATAGAATTAATTGGCGGCCATATTGGATTTATTGTATTTATATAGATTACTAGAATGAAAATCGAATTATGCTAATTATAGAGATGGCCAAAATAGAATTAACCGGCGGCCATATTGGATTTATTATATTTATATAGATTACTAGAATGAAAATCGAATTATGCTAATTATAGAGATGGCCAAAATAGAATTAACTGGCGGCCATATTGGATTTAATGTACTTATATAGATTACCAAAATGAAATTGGAATTATGCTAATTATAGAGATGGCCAAAATAGAATTAACCGGCGGCCATATTGGATTTATTGTATTTATATAGATTACTAGAATGAAAATCGAATTATGCTAATTATAGAGATGGCCAAAATAGAATTAACCGGCGGCCATATTGGATTTATTGTATTTATATAGATTACTAGAATGAAAATCGAATTATGCTAATTATAGAGATGGCCAAAAGAGAATTAACCGGCGGCCATATTGGATTTAATGTACTTATTTGGATTACTAGAATGAAATTGGAATTATGCTAATTATAGAGATGGCCAAAATAGAATTAACCGGCGGCCATATTGGATTTATTGTATTTATATAGATTACTAGAATGAAAATCGAATTATGCTAATTATAGAGATGGCCAAAATAGAATTAACCGGCGGCCATATTGGATTTAATGTAGTTATATAGATTACCAAAAGGAAAATCGAATTATGCTAATTATAGAGATGGCCAAAGTACAATTAACTGGCGGCCATATTAGATTTAATGTACTTATATAGATTACCAAAATGAAATTCGAATTATGCTAATTATAGAGATGGCCAAAATAGAATTAACCGGCGGCCATATTGGATTTAATGTAGTTATATAGATTACCAAAATGAAATTGTAATTATGCTTATTATAGAGATGGCTAAAATAGTATTAATCGGCGGCCATATCGGATTTATTGTATTGATATAGATTACTAGAACGAAAATCGAATTATGCTAACTATAAAGATGGCCAAAATAGAATTAACCGGCGGCCATATTGGATTTAATGTACTTATATAGATTACAAAAAAGAAAATTGGAATTATGGTAATTATAGAGATGGCCAAAATAGAATTAACCGGCGGCCATATTTGATTTAATATAGTTATATAGATTACCAAAATGAAAATCGAATTATGCTAATTATAGAGATGGCCAAAATAGAATTAACCGCTGGCCATATTGGATTTATTGTATTTATATAGATTACTAGAATGATAATCGAATTATGGTGATTATAGAGATGGCCAAAATAGAATTAATCGGCGGCTATATTGGATGTATTGTATTTATATAGATTACTAGAATGAAAATCGAATTATGGTAATTATAGAGATGGCCAAAATAGAAGTAACCGGCGGCCATATTAGATTTAATATACTTATATAGATTACCAAAATGAAATTGTAATTATGCTAATTAAAGAGATGGCCAAAATAGAATTAATCGGCGGCTATATTGGATTAAATGTAGTTATATAGATTACCAAAATGAAAATCGAATTATGCTAATTATAGAGATGGCCAAAGTAGAATTAACTGGCGGCCATATTAGATTTAATGTATTTATATAGATTACCAAAATGAAATTGTAATTATGCTTATTATAGAGATAGCCAAAATAGAATCAATCGGCGGCTATATTGGATTTCTTGTATTGATATAGATTACTAGAATGAAAATCGAATTATGCTAATTATAGAGATGCTCAAAGTAGAGTTAACTGGCGGCCATATTAGATTTAATGTACTTATATAGATTACCAAAATGAAATTGGAAGTATGCTAATTATAGAGATGGCCGAAATAGAATTAACCGGCGGCCATATTGGATTTAATATAGTTATATAGATAACCAAAAAAAAATTTGAATTATGCTAATTATAGAGATGGCCAAAATAGAATTAATTGGCGGCCATATTGGATTTATTGTTTTTATATAGATTACTAGAATGAAAATCGAAGTATGCTAATTATAGAGATGGCCAAATTAGAATTAATCGGCGGCTTTATTGGAGTTATTGTATTTATATAGATTACTAGAATGAAAATTGGAATTATGGTAATTATAGAGATGGCCAAAATAGAATTAACCGGCGGCCATATTGGATTTAATATACTTATATAGATTACCAAAATGAAATTGTAATTATGCTAAATAAAGAGATGGCCAAAATAGAATTTATCGGCGGCTATATTGGATTTAATGTAGTTATATAGATTACCAAAATGAAAATCGAATTATGCTAATTAAAGAGATATCCAAAGTCGAATTAACTGACGGCGATATTAGATTTAATGTATTTATAAAGATTACCAAAATTAAATTGTAATTATGCTTATTATACACATTGCCAAAAAAGAATTAACCGGCGGCCATATTGGATTTAATGTAGTTATATAGATTACCAAAACGAAATTGGAATTATGCTAATTATACACATTGCCAAAAAAGAATTAACCGGCGGCAATATTGGATTTATTGTATTTATATAGATTACTAGAATGAAAATCGAATTATGCTAATTATAGAGATGGCCAAAGTAGAATTAACTGGTGGCAATATTAGATTTAATGTACTTATATAGATTACCAAAATGAAATTGGAATTATACTTATTAAAGAGATGGCCAAAATAGAATTAACCGGCGGCCATATTGGATTTATTGTATTTATATAGATTACTAGAATGATAATCGATATATGGTAATTATAGAGATGGCCAAAATAGAATTAATCAGCGGCTATATTGGATTTATTGTATTTTTATAGATTACTAGAATGAAAATCGAATTATGGTAATTATAGAGATGGCCAAAATAGAATTAACCGGTGGCCATATTGGATTTAATAAAGTTATATAGATTACCAAAATGAAACTGTACTTGTGCTAATTATACAGATGGCCAAAATAGAATTAACCGGCGGCCATATTGGATTTAATGTACTTATATAGATAACCAAAATGAAATTGTAATTATGCTAATTATACACATTGCCAAAAAAGAATTAACCGGCGGCCATATTGGATTTAATGTAGTTATATAGATTACCAAAATGAAATTGGAATTATGCTAATTATAGAGATGGCCAAAAAAGAATTAACCGGCGGCAATATTGGATTTATTGTATTTATATAGATTACAAGAATAATAATCGAATTATGGTATTTATAGAGATGGTCAAAATAGAATTAACCGGCGGCCATTTTGGATTTATTGTATTTATATAGATTACTAGAATGATAAATCAATTAATGTATTTATAGAGATGGCCATAATAGATTTAATCGGTGGCTATATTGGATTTATTATATTTATATAGATTACTAGAATGAAAATCGAATTATGCTAATTATAGAGGTGGCCAAAAAAGAATTAACTGGCGGCCATATTAGATTTAATGTACTTATATAGATTACCAAACTGAAATTGGAATTATGCTAATTATAGAGATGGCCAAAATAGATTTAACCGGCGGCCATATTGGATTTATTGTATTTATATAGATTACTAGAAAGATAATCGAATTATGGTATTAATAGAGATGGCCAAAATAGAATTATTCGGCGGCTATATTGGATTTATTATATTTATATAGATTACTAGAATGAAAATCGAATTATGCTAATTATAGAGATGGCCAAAATAGAATTAACCGGCGGCCACATTGGATTTATTGTATTTATAAGGATTACTAGAAAGATAATCGAATTATGGTATTTATAGAGATGGCCAAAATAGAATTAACCGGCGGCCATATTGGATTTAATGTAGTTATATAGATTACCAAAATGAAAATCGAATTATGCTAATTATAGAGATGGCCAAAGTACAATTAACTGGCGGCCATATTAGATTTAATGTACTTATATAGATTACCAAAATGAAATTGGAATTATGCTAATTATAGAGATGGCCAAAATAGAATTAACCGGCGGCCATATTGGATTTATTGTATTTATATAGATTACTAGAATGAAAATCGAATTTTGCTAATTATAGAGATGGCCAAAATAGAATTAACCGGCGGCCATATTGGATTTAATGTAGTTATATAGATTACCAAAATGAAAATCGAATTATGCTAATTATAGAGATGGCCAAAAAAGATTTAACTGGCGGCCATATTGGATTTAATGTAGTTATATAGATAACCAAAATGAAATTGTAATTATAATTTTTATAGAGATGGCTAAAATAGAATTAATCGGCGGCTATATTGGATTTCTTGTATTTATATAGATTACCAGAATGAAAATCGAATTATGCTAATTATAGAGATGGCCAAAGTAGAATTAACTGGCGGCCATATTAGATTTAATGTAGTTTTATAGATTACCAAAATGAAATTGTAATTATGCTTATTATAGAGATTGCTAAAATAGAATTAATCGGCGGCTATATTGGATTTATTATATTTATATAGATTACTAGAATGAAAATCGAATTATGCTAATTATAGAGATGGCCAAAATAGAAATAACCGGCGGCCATTTTGGATTTAATGTAGTTATATAGATTACCAAAATGAAAATCGAATTATGCTAATTATAGAGATGGCCAAAGTAGAATTAACTGGCGGCCATATTGGATTTATTGTTGTTATATAGATTACCAAAATGAAATTGTAATCATGCTTATTATAGAGATGGCTAAAATAGAATTAATCGGCGGCCATATCGGATTTATTGTATTTATATAGATAACTAGAATGAAATTCGAATTATGGTTTTGATAGAGATGGCCAAAATAGAATTATTCGGCGGCTATATTGGATTTATTATATTTATATAGATTACTAGAATGAAAATCGAATTATGCTAATTATAGAGATGGCCAAAATAGAATTAACCGGCGGCCACATTGGATTTATTGTATTTATAAGGATTACTAGAATGATAATCGAATTATGGTATTTATAGAGATGGCCAAAGTACAATTAACTGGCGGCCATATTAGATTTAATGTACTTATATAGATTACCAAAATGAAATTGAAATTATGCTAATTATAGAGATGGCCAAAATAGAATTATTCGGCGGCCATATTGGATTTATTGTATTTATATAGATTACTAGAATGAAAATCGAATTATGCTAATTATAGAGATGGCCAAAATAGAATTAACCGGCGGCCACATTGGATTTATTGTATTTATAAGGATTACTAGAATGATAATCGAATTATGGTATTTATAGAGATGGCCAAAATAGAATTAACCAACGGCCATATTGGATTTAATGTAGTTATATAGATTACCAAAATGAAAATCGAATTATGCTAATTATAGAGATGGCCAAAGTACAATTAACTGGCGGCCATATTAGATTTCATGTACTTATATAGATTACCAAAATGAAATTGGAATTATGCTTATTATAGAGATGGCCAAAATAGAATTAACCGGCGGCCATATCGGATTTATTGTATTTATATAGATAACTAGAATGAAAATCGAATTATGGTAACTATAAAGATGGCCAAAATAGAATTAACCGGCGGCCATATTGGATTTAATGTACTTATATAGATTACCAAAATGAAATTGGAATTATGCTAATTATAGAGATGGCCAAAATAGAATTAACCGGCGGCCATATTGGATTTAATATAGTTATATAGATTACCAAAATAAAATTGGAATTATGCTAATTATAGAGATGGCCAAAATAGAATTAATTGGAGGCCATATTGGATTTATTGTATTTATATAGATTACTAGAATGAAAATCGAATTATGGTAATTATAGAGATGGCCAAAATAAAAGTAACCGGCGGCCATATTGGATTTAATATAGTTATATAGATTACCAAAATGAAATTGGAATTATGCTAATTATACAGATGGCCAAAATAGAATTAATTGGCGGCCATATTGGATTTATTGTATTTATATAGATTACTAGAATAAAAATCGAAGTATGCTAATTATAGTGATGGCCAAAATAGAATTAATCGGCGGCTTTATTGGAGTTATTGTATTTATATAGATTACTAGAATGAAAATTGGAATTATGGTAATTATAGAGATGGCCAAAATAGAATTAACCGGCGGCCATATTGGATTTAATATACTTATATAGATTACCAAAATGAAATTGTAATTATGCTAAATAAAGAGATGGCCAAAAAAGAATTAATCGGCGGCTATATTGGATTTAATGTAGTTATATAAATTACCAAAATGAAAATCGAATTATGCTAATTAAAGAGATGGCCAAAGTAGAATTAACTGACGGCCATATTAGATTTAATGTATTTATAAAGTTTACCAAAATGAAATTGTAATTATGCTTATTACACACATTGCCAAAAAAGAATTAACCGGCGGCCATATTGGATTTAATGTAGTTATATAGATTACCAAAATGAAATTGGAATTATGGTAATTATAAATATAGCCAAAAAAGAATTAACCGGCGGACATATTGGATTTAATGTACTTATATAGATAACCAAAATGAAATTGTATTTATGCTATTTATACACATTGCCAAAAAAGAATTAACCGGCGGCCATATTGGATTTAATGTAGTTATATAGATTACCAAAATGAAATTGGAATTATGCTAATTATAGAGATGGCCAAAAAAGAATTAACTGGCGGCAATATTGGATTTATTGTATTTATATAGATTACTAGAATAATAATCGAATTATGGTATTTATAGAGATGGTCAAAATAGAATTAACCGGCGGCCATTTTGGATTTATTGTATTTATATAGATTACTAGAATGATAAATGAATTATGGTATTTATAGAGCTGCCCAAAATAGAATTAATCGGTGGCTATATTGGATTTATTATATTTATATAGATTACTAGAATGATAATCGAATTATGCTAATTATAGAGATGGCCAAAAAAGAATTAACTGGCGGCCATATTAGATTTAATTTACTTATATAGATTACCAAAATGAAATTGGAATTATGCTAATTATAGAGATGGCCAAAATAGAATTCACCGGCGGCCATATTGGATTTATTATATTTATATAGATTACTAGAAAGATAATCGAATTATGGTATTGATAGAGATGGCCAAAATAGAATTATTCGGCGGCTATATTGGATTTATTATATTTATATAGATTACTAGAATGAAAATCGAATTATGCTAATTATAGAGATGGCCAAAATAGAATTAACCGGCGGCCACATTGGATTTATTGTATTTATAAGGATTACTAGAATGATAATCGAATTATGGTATTTATAGAGATGGCCAAAATAGAATTAACCGGCGGCCATATTGGATTTAATGTAGTTATATAGATTACCAAAATGAAAATCGAATTATGCTAATTATAGAGATGGCCAAAGTACAATTAACTGGCGGCCATATTAGATTTAATGTACTTATATAGATTACCAAAATGAAATTGGAATTATGCTAATTATAGAGATGGCCAAAATAGAATTAACCGGCGGCCATATTGGATTTATTGTATTTATATAGATTACTAGAATGAAAATCGAATTTTGCTAATTATAGAGATGGCCAAAATAGAATTAACCGGCGGCCATATTGGATTTAATGTAGTTATATAGATAACCAAAATGAAAATCGAATTATGCTAATTATTGAGATGGCCAAAAAAGATTTAACTGGCGGCCATATTGGATTTAATGTAGTTATATAGATAACCAAAATGAAATTGTAATTATAATTTTTATAGAGATGGCTAAAATAGAATTAATCGGCGGCTATATTGGATTTCTTGTATTTATATAGATTACCAGAATGAAAATCGAATTATGCTAATTATAGAGATGGCCAAAGTAGAATTAACTGGCGGCCATATTAGATTTAATGTAGTTTTATAGATTACCAAAATGAAATTGTAATTATGCTTATTATAGAGATTGCTAAAATAGAATTAATCGGCGGCTATATTGGATTTATTATATTTATATAGATTACTAGAATGAAAATCGAATTATGCTAATTATAGAGATGGCCAAAATAGAAATAACCGGCGGCCATTTTGGATTTAATGTAGTTATATAGATTACCAAAATGAAAATCGAATTATGCTAATTATAGAGATGGCCAAAAAAGAATTAACCTGCGGCAATATTGGATTTATTGTATTTATATAGATTACTAGAATAATAATCGAATATGGTATTTATAGAGATGGTCAAAATAGAATTAACCGGCGGCCATTTTGGATTTATTGTATTTATATAGATTACTAGAATGATAAATCAATTATGGTATTTATAGAGATGGCCAAAATAGAATTAACCGGCGGCCATATTTGATTTATTGTATTTATATAGATTACTAGAAAGATAATCGAATTATGGTATTGATAGAGATGGCCAAAATAGAATTATTCGGCGGCTTTATTGGATTTATTATATTTATATAGATTACTAGAATGAAAATCGAATTATGCTAATTATAGAGATGGCCAAAATAGAATTAACCGGCGGCCACATTGGATTTATTGTATTTATAAGGATTACTAGAATGATAATCGAATTATGGTAATCATAGAGATGGCCAAAATAGAATTAATCGGCGGCTATATTGGATTTATTGTTTTTATATAAATTAGTAGGATGAAAATCGAATTATGCTAATTATAAAGATGGCCAAAATAGAATTAACCGGCGGCCATATTGGATTTAATGTAGTTATATAGATTACCAAAAGGAAAATCGAATTATGCTAATTATAGAGATGGCCAAAGTACAATTAACTGGCGGCCATATTAGATTTAATGTACTTATATAGATTACCAAAATGAAATTGGAATTATGCTAATTATAGAAATGGCCAAAATAGAATTAACCGGCGGCCATATTGGATTTATTGTGATTATATAGATTACTAGAATGAAATTTGAATTATGCTAATTATAGATATGGACAAAATAGAATTAACCGGCGGCCATTTTGGATTTAATGTAGTTATATAGATTACCAAAATGAAAATCGAATTATACTAATTATAGAGATGGTCAAAGTAGAATTAACTGGCGGCCATATTGGATTTAATGTAGTTATATAGATTATCAAAATGAAATTGTAATTATGCTTATTATAGAGATGGCTAAAATAGAATTAATCGGCGGCCATATCGGATTTATTGTATTTATATAGATAACTAGAATGAAAATCGAATTATGCTAACTATAAAGATGGCCAAAATAGAATTAACCGGCGGCCATATTGGATTTAATGTACTTATATAGATTACAAAAATGAAAATTGGAATGATGCTAATTATAGAGATGGCCAAAATAGAATTAACCGGCGGCCATATTGGATTTATTGTATTTATATAGATTACTAGAATGATAATCGAATTATGGTAATTATAGAGATAGGCCAAAATAGAATTAATCGGCGGCTATATTGCATTTATTGTATTTATATAGATTACTAGAATGAAAATCGAATTATGGTAATTATAGAGATGGCCAAAATAGAAGTAACCGGCGGCCATATTGGATTTAATATACTTATATAGATTACCAAAATGAAATTGTAATTATGCTAATTAAAGAGATGGCCAAAATAGAATTAATCGGCGGCTATATTGGATTAAATGTAGTTATATAGATTACCAAAATGAAAATCGAATTATGCTAATTATAGAGATGGCCAAAGTAGAATTAACTGGCGGCCATATTAGATTTAATGTATTTATATAGATTACCAAAATGAAATTGTAATTATGCTTATTATAGAGATGGCCAAAATAGAATCAATCGGCGGCTATATTGGATTTCTTGTATTTATATAGATTACTAGAATGAAAATCGAATTATGGTAATTATAGAGATGGCCAAAATAGAATTAATCGGCGGCTATATTGGATTTATTGTATTTTTATAGATTACTAGAATGAAAATCGAATTATGGTAATTATAGAGATGGCCAAAGTAGAATTAACTGGCGGCAATATTAGATTTAATGTACTTATATAGATTACCAAAATGAAATTGGAATTATACTTATTATAGAGATGACCAAAAAAGAATTAACCGGCGGCCATATATGATTTATTGTATTTATATAGATTACTAGAATGATAATCGAATTATGGTATTTATAGAGATGGCCAAAATAGAATTAACCGGCGGCCATATTGGATTTAATGTAGTTATTTAGATTACCAAAATGAAAATCGAATTATGCTAATTATAGAGATGGCCAAAGTACAATTAACTGGCGGCCATATTAGATTTAATGTACTTATATAGATTACCAAAATGAAATTGGAATTATGCTAATTATAGAGATGGCCAAAATAGAATTAACCGGCGGCCATATTGGATTTAATGTAGTTATATAGATTACTAAAATGAAAATCGAATTATGCTAATTATAGAGATGGCCAAAAAAGATTTAACTGGCGGTCATATTGGATTTAATGTAGTTATATAGATAACCAAAATGAAATTGTAATTATGCTTATTATAGAGATGGCTAAACAAGAATTAATCGGCGGCTATATTGGATTTCTTGTATTTATATAGATTACTAGAATGAAAATTGAATTATGCTAATTATAGAGATGGCCAAAGTAGAATTAACTGGCGGCCATATTAGATTTAATGTAGTTTTATAGATTACCAAAATGAAATTGTAATTATGCTTGTTATAGAGATTGCTAAAATAGAATTAATCGGCGGCTATATTGGATTTATTATATTTATATAGATTACTAGAATGAAAATCGAATTATGCTAATTATAGAGATGGCCAAAATAGAAATAACCGGCGGCCATTTTGGATTTAATATAGTTATATAGATTACCAAAATGAAAATCGAATTATGCTAATTATAGAGATGGCCAAAGTAGAATTAACTGGCGGCCATATTGGATTTAATGTTGTTATATAGATTACCAAAATAAAATTGTAATTATGCTTATTATAGAGATGGCTAAAATAGAATTAATCGGCGGCCATATCGGATTTATTGTATTTATATAGATAACTAGAATGAAAATCGAATTATGCTAACTATAAAGATGGCCAAAATAGAATTAACCGGCGGCCATATTGGATTTAATGTACTTATGTAGATTACAAAAATGAAATTGTAATTATGCTAATTATAGAGATTGCCAAAATAGAATTAACCGGCGGCCATATTGGATTTAATGTTCTTATATTGATTACCAAAATGAAATTGTAATTATGCTAATTATACAGATGGCCAAAATAGAACTAACCGGCGGCCATATCGGGATTATTGTATTTATATAGATAACTAGAATGAAAATCGAATTCTGCTAATTATAGAGATGGCCAAAAAAGAATTAACCGGCGGCTATATTGGATTTAATGTAGTTATATAGATTACCAAAACGAAATTGGAATTATGCTAATTATAGAGATGGCCAAAATAGAAATAACCGGTGGCCATATCGGATTGATTGTATTTATATAGATAACTAGAATGAAAATCGAATTCTGCTAATTATAGAGATGGCCAAAATAGAATTAACCGGCGGCTATATTGGATTTAATGTAGTTATATAGATTACCAAAATGAAATTGGAATTATGCTAATTATAGAGATGGCCAAAATAGAATTAACCGGCGGCCATATTGGATTTATTGTATTTATATAGATTACTAGAATGAAAATCGAATTATGCTAATTATAGAGATGGCCAAAATAGAATTAACCGGCGGCCATATTGGATTTATTGTATTTATATAGATTACTAGAATGAAAATCGAATTATGCTAATTATAGAGATGGCCAAAATAGAATTAACCGGCGGCCATATTGGATTTAATGTACTTATATAGATTACCAAAATGAAATTGGAATTATGCTAATTATAGAGATGGCCAAAATAGAATTAACCGGCGGCCATATTGGATTTATTGTATTTATATAGATTACTAGAATGAAAATCGAATTATGCTAATTATAGAGATGGCCAAAATAGAATTAACCGGCGGCCATATTGGATTTAATGTAGTTATATAGATTACCAAAATGAAATTGTAATTATGCTAATTATAGAGATGGCCAAAATAGAATTAACCGGCGGCTATATTGGATTTATTGTATTTATATAGATTACTAGAATGAAAATCGAATTATGCTAATTATAGAGATGGCCAAAATAGAATTAACCGGCGGCCATATTGGATTTAATGTACTTATATAGATTACCAAATTGAAATTGGAATTATGCTAATTATAGAGATGGCCAAAATAGAATTAACCGGCGGCCATATTGGATTTATTGTATTTATATAGATTACTAGAATGAAAATCGAATTATGCTAATTATAGAGATGGCCAAAATAGAAATAATCGGCGGCCACATTGGATTTATTGTATTTATATAGATTACTAGAATGATAATCGAATTATGGTAATTATAGAGATGGCCAAAATAGAATTAATCGGCGGCTATATTGGATTTATTGTATTTATATAGATTACTAGAATGAAAATCGAATTATGCTAATTATAGAGATGGCCAAAATAGAATTAACCGGCGGCCATATTGGATTTATTGTATTTATATAGATTACCAAAATGAAATTGGAATTATGCTAATTATAGAGATGGCCAAAATAGAATTAACCGGCGGCCATATTGGATTTATTGTATTTATATAGATTACTAGAATGAAAATCGAATTATGCTAATTATAAAGATGGCCAAAATAGAATTAACCGGCGGCCATATTGGATTTAAATTAGTTATATAGATTACCAAAATGAAATTGTAATTATGCTAATTATAGAGATGGCCAAAATAGAATTAACCGGCGGCCATATTGGATTAATTGTATTTATATAGATTACCAAAATGAAATTGTAATTATGCTAATTATACAGATGGCCAAAATAGAACTAACCGGCGGCCATATCGGGATTATTGTATTTATATAGATAACTAGGATGAAAATCGAATTCTGCTAATTATAGAGATGGCCAAAATAGAATTAACCGGCGGCTATATTGGATTTAATGTAGTTATATAGATTACCAAAACGAAATTGGAATTATGCTAATTATAGAGATGGCCAAAATAGAATTAACCGGTGGCCATATCGGATTGATTGTATTTATATAGATAACTAGAATGAAAATCGAATTATGGTAATTATAGAGATGGCCAAAATAGAATTAACCGGCGGCCATATTGGATTTAATGTAGTTATATAGATTACTAAAACGAAATTGGATCTATGCTAATTATAGAGATGGCTAAAAAAGAATTAACCGGTGGCCATATCGGATTGATTGTATTTGTATAGATTACTAGAATGATAATCGAATTATGCTAATTTTAGAGATGGCCAAAATAGAATTAACCGGCAGCCATATTGGATTTAATGTACTTATATAGATTACCAAAATGAAATTGGAATTATGCTAATTATAGAGATGGCCAAAATAGAATTAACCGGCGGCCATATTGGATTTAATGTAGTTATATAGATTACCAAAATGAAATTGGAAATATGCTAATTATAGAGATGGCCAAAATAGAATTAACCGGCGGCTATATTGGATTTATTGTATTTGTATATATTACTAGAATGAAAATCGAATTATGGTAATTTTAGAGATGGTCAAAATAGAATTAACCGGTGGCCATATTGGATTTATTGTATTTATATAGATTACTAGAATGAAAATTGAATTATGCTTGTTATAGACTTGGCCAAAATAGAATTAACCGGCGGCCATATTGGATTTAATGTAGTTATATAGATTACCAAAATGAAATTGGAATTATGCTAATTATAGAGATGGCCAAAATAGAATTAACCGGCAGCCATATTGGATTTATTGTAGTTTTATAGATTCCTAGAATGAAAATCGAATTATGTTAATTATAGAAATGGCCAAAATAGAATTAACCGGTGGCCTTATTGGATTTATTATATTTATATAGAATACTAGAATGAAAATCGAATTATGCTAATGATAGAGATGGCCAAAATAGAATTAACTGGCGGCCATATTAGATTTAATGTACTTATATAGATTACCAAAATGAAATTGGAATTATGCTAATTATAGAGATTACCAAGATAAAATTAACCGGCGGCCATATTGAATTTATGCTAATTATAGAGATGGCCAAAATAGAATTAACCGGCAGCCATATTGTATTTATTGTATTTATATAGATTACCAGAATGAAATTCGAATTATTCTAATTATAGAGATGGCTATAATAGAATTAATCGGCGGCTATATTAGATTTATGCTAATTATAGAGATGGCCAAAATAGAATCAACTGGCGGCCACATTGAAATTATGCTTGTTATAGAGATTACCAAGATAAAATTAACCAGCGGCTATATCTGCATAATGCTAATTATAGAGATGGCTAAAATAGAATTAATTGACGGCCATATTGGATTTATTGTCTTTATATAGATTACCAGAATGAAATTCGAATTATGCTAATTAGAGGGATGGCCAAAATAGAATTAATCGGCGGCCACATTGAAATTATGCTTGTTATGGAGATTACCAAGATAAAATTAACCGGCGGCCATATTGGCATTATGCTAATTATAGAGATGGCCAAAATAGAATTAGTCGGCGGCCATATTGGCATTATGCTAATTGTAGAGATGGCCAAAATAGAATTAACTAGCGGCCATATTGGAATAATGCTAATTATAATTTATATAGATTACCAAAATAGAACTAATTAACATTCATATTGGAATTTCACAATAACTATTATCCTTTTAGCCCGTCCCAAATCTTTTATCTCATCTACATATCGATCTTTTTCGAGTCATCAGTCCAATCGTAAAGATTTACTCCAACTCCAGTTAAAAACCTTATTGCCTATTCACTCAACCCCCCCCAAAAAAAAAAAAAAAAAAAAAAAAATCATGTTATTTTTGTTATATTAAGAGAACATGTAATTATAAAATATAATATATGCAGCTGCTGATGGTTACCAGCTATATCCTGCTTGGGTAAATCAAGATTAGTCTCAAATTCGATTATATTTTAATAATATGGTATTATTTTGATGATTTATAGAAATCATTTCGATTCTACAGCATGGGTATTGTATCAGTATAGAGAAAGAAAAAATCGAAATCGATTGTACCGTTTTGATTTTTTATTTCGATATCTATTCTATTGTAATGATATTTTGTTATTATGCTTGTTTATAGAGATAGAAGTATAGAAGTATTTCTCACCCCTATTTCATTGTTCAATATTGATTCACCATCTATGTGGCAGTTGTATGTTTCTATTACTTTATACGGATTTCAATATTTCTTTCGTATAAAACTGACGGATCTTAAACTCTGTGCAAATTGCAATGAATTGAAATCACTTGATAAATACCTTAAACACATACGAAAACCTTTGGGTTTAAACTCTCAATGTATTGAATGTGGGAGGTATTAAAAACAGGAACAATATCAAAAATAAAAAAGACAGATAAGAGTGTTATCTGAGTTTATTCAGAGAAATCCAAATTATAATAATATAAAAAGAAATAATTTTATAATACACAATTACCTAAAAAAGACACCTAATACAGTCTAAAAAAAAAAATAACGTCAATGAAACATGTATATAACATAAACGAATACGACATTTTCATTAAAAGAGATAATAAATATAGGGGCATTGCCTGTTAAATGAACTTTAATCTGTTTGACTTTCAGCTTACATTGCATTACAATAAAGCACAACAGATAATTCACATAAGATTTTTGTTCACATATTAATTAATTTACTCCAGTCAATATATTTTCCCTGTTCTCTTTAAAAGCGTTGTCAAGAGAAATAAAAACTGGATGATAAGAAAGCTTTGAGGATTCAAACAAGGTCCCACATTTTACTTCTGAAAAGGAACCACAAAAAAGAAAGATTAATATGGGAGGGGGCGGGGGCGGGTGAAACCTTAGCTAGATATATATCAAATTTGAAATATATTGTATATGAAATAATGAGATACAATTTACATAAAGATAGTTTATAATAACTGCACAAAATTCTTTGTTTCAAGAGCTAATTTAATCTCATCAGATTTTAGTAATAATCTGAATAGAACTTTACAGGTTTAGAAAAAAAGTGAAATTGAACATTTTTAGAAAATCTAATAATACAAAAAAATAAAACTGAGCAAGTTTCTTTTTATCTACGGTTAAACCTATTATAAATTAAGGAGGATGGAGGAATTCCGTCCCCCAGTCAAGATTATCAATCATTTTTAAGGGGAAATATTTGCATAAAGGAACAATAATTTTTTTCACTCATCCACAGACACATTCTAGGATGTGTTTCGTCGTATTATGACTCATCAGTGTGGCTATAGAGTATGGATTTATTTAGTCTTTTTTGGGCCATGTGATGAGAAAAAAACAAACTAAAACATCTTGTGGCAACTCGATTGATTTCAAAGGAAACGGCAGCAGGGGAAAGAAGCGAGAAAAGATAAGTGGCTAAATGTAAAATGAGTGACAGAGGCACTTAACAGCATCAAGGTATAGAGATGCGCAGAAGGTCATGATCGTCTACTGTAAAGAGCAGGGCCCCTAATTCATAGAGAATTTTCTATGAATAATCTAAGGATTGCCCTGTTTTACAAAAAAAAAAAAAAAAAAGGTACATCTAATAAAGGTAGTTGTAAGCTATATGTCTTTGTTGTTTCAACGTAGATGGTTACCGCATATGTTGGGCGCTGCTCTACATAAAATTATATATAGACAACCACTGCCATAAATACAGCACAGATTGCAAATATAACATCTCACTCCAGTTCTATAACATTTTCAATGCTGGAAAATACAAAGGACTCAAAGCATACATAGTGAAAAAACAAGCAAACCATAAAACAAAGGAATGTATTCACAGACAACACTTTGCAGACATGAAATTTGCTTGAAAAGAAAGACATGAATATTAGAAGATAAACATGTAAGTCTCACTTGTACATGAGGTGTAAGCTGACTACCTTTGATTGGTCTACAAATGTAGCCCAAAATTTGTCTTGACCTGCAAAGACTTAAAGCAAGAACAGATGATTTTTTCACCTCTCCTAATTTTTGGAGAAAAAGAAAATGATTTTTGTGAAAGAGAAAGTTTGTTTTAAGCAGAAAGGATAAGAAAAGAGATGACATGAAAGATTGAAAAACCTGTCTGTCCTACTGGAGAAAACGAAGAAAAACCCACTTAAAAAAAGATAATAATGCAATGATGTCACAAGGCTGCTTGAATTGAACCAACAGAAGATTTCAGCACTTTAAGCCTATATCTCTGCCAAGTCATGAACGGGAATTGATTTCTGAAGTCTACCATTCTTATTCCCATTATAATTGTGATAAAACAAAAATTTGACAATAAACTTACAAAAAAAATTTTTTTTACCACATCAAACATATATAACAGCTGATTTTGGATCTTTGTTAAATTTAAGTTCCTTTCTTTAGAGCAGCAACTCCTCTCCCTAAAGACTTTGACAGAATCCTGGTATAATGCTGTGTTTGAAAAGTACAAGTCAATGGACATGTCTATACTAGTTCATTTTTACCTTTATAACTGATCTTTGACTGCTATAGCGTCAAAAGCAATGATCATATGAATTTAAACTAGTTTAAAAATTCTTGAGAAAAGAAGATCAACTTACACATCAAGGCCAAAATTCCTGAACTACGCTGCTGTGTCATGTTGATTCCAATCTCGTCCTTCTTCAAAACTCAGTAGATGGTAAGGATTCTCTCTCAAAAGCACATTAGTCTGTGGCTGGTGATCTTCTCAAAATGAAGAAGAGGTTGAAGATTTCCGTCAGATTATCACTGAAGATGTTGAGAGGAGCATATAATTATGAATAGACAGGAACGAGTTACACAGAGAAGGGATAGGGAAGAAAATGAGGGGATATATATATATATATATATATATATATATATATATATATATATATATATATATATATATAGAGAGAGAGAGAGAGAGAGAGAGAGTGTGCTGAAAAACAACTCTAAGGCAAATACACACCAGGTAGCTATAGCAGAGGTAAAAGACACAGTAAAAAATCTGCAAACAATTTTCAAAGAGCTAAAAAACCAAATACATGCCTTACAAAACTTCGCACGGAGACAGAAGAGATTGTTGTCTTCCTCTTTGGAGACTATGCTTTCTTGTCCTATGGCATTTCAGGAGCGAGGGGGACATTCCGTGCCTGTTCTGTCTTGATTCCAAACAGAAAGTAAGGAACCTACCAAAAAGAGAGCACTACAATCTTTACACACAGATGCACAACAGTTTTTGGAGAGCGGTGGGAAAACAAATGCAGTTAAATGTTTTAACAATAAACTCAGACATCCATTCCTAGAAATAAAGATAGCAAACATAGCCCCTTCATATTTATATATTCTTCTTGGAATCACACTAAAACATCCCAATCTGATACAAAAGGAAGTCCAAAATAGAGATGAGATAATAGCCAAGCAGAAACATTCAAATTACAGACGCAACTGGTTCAAAGCTGAAGAAAAGAAAAAACAAATAGTACTTTCAAAAGGAACGCTATACTAGATGATGAGAGCAGAAGAAGAATGTGGAGAAAAGAGGCAAAGAGGAGTTGAAAAAAATTGAAGAGACAAAAAAAAAGCTGTGGGCCCAATCCAAGAAAGCTCAGAGACAGTACTACAAAAACAAAATAGAAAGACAAGCATACCATGGTGGAAACTTTATAAGTCACCACTGAAGAAAATGATGACATTTTAGGAGTTGCGCTCCCTACCAAAGATATGTTTGACACACTTGACTCACATTTTGAAGGCATTCACTCTTTAACCTCAAAAACCCAACCAGAGGAAATCACATTACAAGCAGAGATTGCAACTTCTGAATACATCAAATTTTACAGACAGTGCTTTCCCAATCGCATCATTGCCAAGCAGCACATTTTAAAAAAGAATAGCACTGATTTTATGCATAGGACAGGTTTTGGACTAGGCTTTCTTAGGGAGCAGGATGGGAACAACTTCACTCAACTGTTTCACGCTTGGCAAGAAGTGCAGCCATAAGAAATGATAAAAATAGAATGAAAAATACAATAGAAAACGTCTTGCTGTTGACAGCCCCAGTACTCAACTCCCTTGTACCACAGACAAAACCCAGACAACAACAAAAATAGTTAATAATATACTCCACAAAAAAATTTGAAAATGAAATTTTATTGGGAAATGATATCAGTATTGCATGTTTTGCAATTTTGTGTTAAAAAAGTAGTGTGAATTGCATTCCACGCATTCCTTTTTCTACTGCGCGGGTAAAATTTCTGGGAAGAGACAGTGTCCACCCATCCACTGTGAGCTGTCAGATAAGGGTGCTAGATTTATGGGCTTATGGCAAGTTGCTGACAAACTCAATGTGAACAGAATTTGGCTCCATGTTGAGATACGCTGATGACACTGTATTAATTCCAGAAAATAAAGAAGACTTGCGACAATTATTAACGATTTTTGAAGAAGAGAGCAGAAAAAAAGGGTTGTAATTGAATAGCAAAAAGATAGAACCAATGGTGATTAGTCAAAGTTATAGTCTCCGCACATCAACATCTTTATCAAAAGTAATAAACTCAAGCAAAGGGGTACTTTAATATCAAGTGATGGACGTAACTTACACTGAGCTTCCAGAGAATGAAATCTATACTAACAAATAACCACATCTCAATTCGCACAAAAAGAAGGGCCCTGAAGTGCTCTATTGAACCCATTCTGATGTATCAATATAAAGCTTGCACAATTTCAAAACAGTTACAAAAGAAACTGGAGACAAAAAAATGAGAAAATCTCATGGACTGTAAAGAAATCAACCAAAACTGTTACAAGAAGCCGACACTACAAGATTTAGTATTAGTAGAATAAGTAATCGCCAGGCAACCTTTTTTGGACATGTCAAGAGAAGAGAGAAAGTACAAAATCTTGTGACAACTGGAATGATTGTACCAAAACAGCATCAAAAGATGTTGGATGGACTTTCAAAGTAGGACGAGTGACAGAAGCACTGAAAGTGATGAGGGATAGAGATGTGTGGAAAGTCATGATCGGCAATGCTAAAGAGCACGGCACCTAACTGATTGATTGATGAGTTCAAAAGACAATTTTTCCTTCTGTTGAACTAAATTTGGATACAGGCGTCAATCTTGTCATTGGACTAAATTTCCCCTTCTCTTCATCTTTTATCATGCTTGTAATGGTACTAGATCCTAGAGGTTTAACTATAATAACTCAACGCCCACTTTGGAAATACTTTGTATGAAACGAAACAAACTGAGACAGCACAGTAGGCCTTACAAAACTGTTGCCACAACAGCTGCGAGCATAGTTATTGTCCAAAAAGCTTTGGTCCATGTGCTCTCACAGTTGTGGAAACCTGCTCAACAGTAAAAAAAAATGCTTGGACAGTTGCGTAAGACGATTCCAGTGTGTAAAAATCAACTGATCAATGCTGCTCTTATGGCATACAACAATTAAAACATCATAACAATACCTCTCGAATAACGATGAGGCCCACAATGGCCAGAGAGACTAAATCAAATGTCATGTTTTCCTGTTTGCTGAAGATGGGTGAGATTGGGGCACTAATAACATACAGGACCTGCAATGTTTCACATAAGCAAATAAGCAAAAATTTTCGTTCAATTTAATGTTAAGAAGCACCCTGTTAAAAATTTCTTCACAAAATTCTTGAGTTTATAAAAAAAAAGGAAGAAAAAATTAACACTACTCTGAAATACAGACTTATCAATGCCAGATCAATAAAAAAAATGTTAAAGTGCTAAAATGTGACTTGTGCATGTTAAAATATACTAAATTTACTTTGATTTTTTTAAACATAAAAAATATACATTGTGATGTTTTAAAGAAAAGTCTTGCCATTTTTTTCCAATCTCATTTACAAGGCAGCCCAACGTGTCTTCATAATGCGTGAAAAGCATATCAAGGAAAATTTGATAACAATGCCAATACTTCGAAAATGTTTGTGCTGTAAAAATTTGAAATTGATTCCACATAACTTGACAATCTGGTATGAATTTGATGCCTACTTTTGTTTTTAAATAAAGAAAACTATAAAAAAATATATGACTGAGTATTTGTCCTCTCTGTTGTTCGAACTGAATGACACTTCTTAGACAATGTTTTAAATAATTAATGAGAGGGTTTTTAAACAAGATTCCTCAGTTAAAATCCATTAAAAAAGTATCAGTTTAGTTAGCTTATGATATTTACACAAATGCTGTTTTCTGTGACTAAGACTGCTGGCTCTATATTTTCTCATTAAATCTCAACAGCCAAAAACCTTGTGGATTCGAAGAAAACCCTTTACTTTCTAATTTATCTTAAATATATATAAAAATTTAAAGGATAGAAATTGGTTTTGGTTCCTGGCCACAAGGTTGTTGATGCTAATGCGAACAAACCTGGAATCAGTGACTTGTTTAAGTCTCACTCATTGGGTCTCATAGGCCTGGAAGATGCCAAAGATGATCAGGATACCCTTGCAACCAAACACAACGCTTGGACGCAGTGAACCAATCACGTGCTCTAGTTTATATGTACAACTTTCTTGATTAATATTTCACCTTGAATTAAAAAAACAAAACCATATAAAAAAACAAAATAAAAATTAATCAAACCCAAAAGCACATTTTTGGCCTTACAAGACACAAAAAATCGAGAAACTATGAAATTAGACGTAATAAAAACTAATATTACCGCTTGAAATTGAAGTTTATCCGCTACAGACTGAGGCCTTATAAGATTACTCAAATTACCATGTTCTCTTACACATTAAATAAAAACCACCTTAACAAAAATGAGGCATCCAAAAATCTTCTTTATATAAGTGTTTGAATAGTAACGAATAAAAATACATTTATGAAGTTTGGAGTACACCAAAGTACATTAAGCATTTTCAACATTTCCATTATTCCAACCAAAAAAAAAAAATATTTGCACATTTAAGAAACTTACCTCATCCCAAGTGGCGCTCCCTTGCTCCCTCAAATGGAATAGCTGAACAAGGACCCGGTTGTTGAGTAGCGGCAGAGAAGGTAGAGCTGGTCTTCTGCCTCTCCCACACATAAGGAAATGATCCTTCATCCCTCGGAAGTTATCATCATCTGTTGTAAAATAAATGTTGATGATAAATAAAAGCTATTTAAAACCTGTAATTAAGGTGCTTTATAAACCAAAAGCAAAACCACCATTCCACCAAAAAAAGTTTTTAAAAAATTTAATACAATACAATGTAATTACAATAATACAATGTAAACATATTTAGTAGTAGTAATAATAATAATAATGATAATAATAATTAAAAAAAAAAAAAAAAAACCTTCGCTAGATGTGACTGTGAACAATGATCTAGAGGCCAGACATGTATACTTAAATTGTCTTGTACTTTCTTTTAAAGCAAATTGCATCCTATGAAAAAATTATAGAAAAGTCTCATAAATATCATTTACTGATATATGATCGAAAATTGATTTTGTTTTTAGTTACTGTCCAGACCATCCTTGATCTACAGACTACAGTACATGTACAACTGTCAATTTCAGATTCTCGTAGATCTAAGCATTATGTACTACAATCTTGACTAAAACATTAGTGTTAGTACTTCTGCCTTGTGAGAAAATAAGATTTACTGTGTCTGTTTTAATATTGAATCAAATTAGATCTATAGATATTTGATTCATATCAAAACGTAAACACTTAACAAACGCAAAACAGCTGTCTACAAATTTTACAGAAATGCAGAAGTTAGACCTATTTTTAGAACCATTGCACATGAGAGCCGATAGAAAATAATATTCTCGTGACGTCATAAGGTCAGCGAAGATAACGTAGTGAAGGTCACTCTTGAATGAGAGTGTGGCTGTTCCGTTTACCGACAAACAGTCGATGAGAAAATAAAATAGTTCTTATTACACATATATTAGCCAATATAATTAAATCAATTTTGGTAAAGAAATAAAGTAGTATTAACTCACATAAAATGTCCTCCACATTGAGTGTTTGGGGATGCGAAGTGCGTTCTACGATGGGTTCTCCACACATGCCGGACTGAGTCTGTTGACTAGACTGACCCGCCGTCATTTCGGGTCTCGGCAAGGGCTAAAATGGGTCTAAGTGTCTGCGTTTGAACTCTTTTCGCTGCATCCACAGGTTACACAATCTAATGTTGTTTGTGAATTCTTTTAGAAACATGGGTGGCCTTCCTTTTGGTACTACACAAGCCGGGAAATGTTCCTTGAAACCATTAAAAATTCTAAATTTTCGTCTTCTTCTCGAAGTTTCTTATCCTTCTTCACGGCGTGCCTCGTTGTGTGTGGTATCAAAAGAAAGCAGAATTACTGCCCTTTAATGTGTTTCAAACCGTATAAAATATCTTTCTTGTGGTAAGAACGATAGTCATTTGAAGAGAGCTAGGTCGGATCGGCCGAGCTCGGCGCTGCCGCGAATCGGACAATAATTTACAAAACACTGACACCTTTCACACGCTCTTTAATAGACCTATCGTATATTTTTTCATGCCAAAGTTATATAAAAGAAAAGACGATAAATAACACAACATTTTGATATGGTTTTTATTGAAAAAATATTATTAATGACGATAACACAACACTTAAAAAAAAGGGTAGATCTAGATCTACGTTTTTCATGCCCGGCCGACCGTTTTCCAGTCGGTTAACAGCTCAGTTTGGAATACCTACTGAAAAATCAAGAAGGGACTCACCATTTAAGTAATCAAGAAGTAACGGAAATCACAAGATAGGTTTAGATGTTACGGTTGTTGTGTCAACGCATGAGATGATGCGGATTTATAATAAGAATTAAAACAAAAAACAAAAAAAGAAACAGAAAGAAAAGGTGCGCAGGTCCCTATCGTCTTAGATTTTTCTAATAATCGGTGGGAAGGAATGTACTGAGCCACGCGGGAATGCGTGGAATGCTTGTCATGATAGACTTTCCATCCTCCAAACATTAACAAGATTGTCCGTGGTTCTAACCCCGCCTTGGCCATGTGACGGGTCGAGTGTTAGAGTAAAGTTTTTTGGCCAACAGCTCCTTCAGACGACCAGGGCGGCCGTGACGTCTTTTCGTTGCTCGAGAGTCACACACACCGTCACACACCGTGTTTTAATATCCGCCCAGTCTTAAAACACCGAGGCATCAATAGATGATCATAATTTACCTCTTAGCAATATTACCACTTTGATCAATAATGAATTCTTTAGCGTTATTATATATTGAGGGTTGATCCCTCTTAAGTCTTTGAAGAGATAAAATGTTATGATTTTAATAATTATTATATACTAATATGATTTGTCAATAATCACAAATCACTTAGAGTGGTTTCTAGAATGTTTGGATCAAATTAAATCAAAATGAAATGTTACATTTTTTTAGGTAGTTTGTCCAACCGTGAGTGATCTCTGATCCCTCCAATTCAAATTAGAATAAAAGGAAAGAAAAGAAGAAAGAAATGGAAAGGGAAAAACAAACCAGCCAATTTTCACACTTAACAATAATTATAATTTCCAACTGAGTAGTAAAACATGAACCTGCTCTTCCTCTTCTTAA
This sequence comes from Elysia crispata, assembly GCA_033675545.1. Classification (NCBI taxonomy): domain Eukaryota; kingdom Metazoa; phylum Mollusca; class Gastropoda; family Plakobranchidae; genus Elysia; species Elysia crispata. The sequence goes on from JAWDGP010001865.1 coordinate 234,927, forward strand.
AGCCAAAAACCTGCAAATCGTCTATTGATTTCAAGCCATGACCCACACCTGAAGATCAGCCTGTTTTTCGGATCTTAAACCAAAGTCTGGCAAACCAATCCCAATATCTGCGAAGGTGCGTCTCCTAAACGAGAACTCGTGGTAGACAAGGGAAGCTACCGATGCTAATTATTATTTGGCACTAGTCGCTTCCCTTTACACACTTAAGTGGCTCACAGTCACAATGTCTCGATTAATGAGGCCTGAATTATGAAGCTTCATGTACAACTAAAAACAGGGATGAGTTAAGTTTGAATAACTCGCAACTTATTAACATTGAAAAGCCAGTATATCAATAACTACAGAAACAAGATTAACCATTAGTTTTCTGCTTTCCGTAGGATTTCTCAAGAGTGTTTTACTCGGCCAAAATGCAGGGCATGAAAGTAGCCTAAAAGTTCAGAAATATAAAACAATAGCTGCAGGAATAAAAAATAATAACAACAATAACAAAAAATTCTTTAATAATAATAAAGATAAAAAAAAAAAAAATATTTTCAGTGACATCAAGATCACAAGACAGTGTGAAACTGTGTCCGGCTTCAAATACCGGCAGCCCGATATAAAATGCAGACCAGTGAAGCGCCTGCAAATTTAAACTTAAGACCACGTTAACTGGAGCAAGAGGTCACTGTCTTTGGCTCACTCGCCGCAGTCTTATGCTTCCTTAACGCTCGTAAGTCATGGGCATGGACAGTAGAAACAAAGCAAGGGTTTAAACATGCAGTTATCACAAATACCATAGATACCCCGTTAACTACATCATCAACATGGCTGTTTTGCTGATCTAACCCCTACACACCCTTCCCATCCCCACTTTTTTTTGTTTTGTTTTTTTGTTTTTCTTTTAATTTCACACCAAAGAAGACCAAGCAGGCAGGCCAGCGTTTAGAATAAAGAAAACCATGACCGGAGGAAACTAAACAAAGCCTGAAGAATAGGAAACGTTCTCATTAATGGCATACTCCCACATAATTAATTATTGTCATCGGTATATTCTTAGTTGTAAACTTTTGTTCACCATGTCTTCTAATTCTTCATTTGTTTAATGTTCCAGCTCCTTCGAAACGTTTATATAAAGACTATGAATTTCCGAAAAAATAAGCCACTGGAGGTTCACGTGGAGCTCTCCATCTAATACGGCCTTGTTTAATATTAGTTGAAAAGGATCAATTAACAGGTTTGGATTTCTAAGCGTGCGTCAATAAACTTTTATTTAAGTCCAGCTCAGAAAAGAGTTCTGTTTCACAACAAGCACGATACAGCACCATCAAAAAATGCAGTTGATCGCTTGACACAAGAAACGACTATCTAGATCTTTAGTTCTAAGTCGGATCTACATAGCGGAACTATTTGTGGTAACGTGAGATCTAATCCATAGCTAACTCTAGACCACTGTTAGTTGAGATTATTCGCTCTCGGTCTAGAAACCAGATTCAGTAAACATTCTCTTGTTAATCTGAACCCATATACTGTTTCTATAGATGTGTTAGATCATAAGTACAAAAACTTTTCATATAGTTTCATCAATTTCAGGCACATGGCTGTAGTCTGAGCTTAGATCTAGATCTAGACTAAAGCGACAGACCAAGCCGGGAGCTGGTGAGGATTGAAAACATCTTTTAAAGAATTATAAAGCTCTATGTACAGTAGTTGTAAGCAGCTGGAGACTCAGGGTTCCAGTTCTGAATTGGAGCAACAGGGACAACTGGCGATAGGGTTAACTCCCTCTCATCAGTCTTACCCCTACCGTGGCTTCACCAAAAGTACTTTAGGGTAACAAAAAAAATTGGAAACCCGAAAAATATAATTTTTACTTATATAAGAAACATTGACTCTAATGTTTTACATAGGAACCGGTAAAATTATAATTTTTTTAATGTCCGCAACGCCTGTGATGGGAATGCAAGTAGATTTGGTCTCTTAAAACTAACTTCGTTCTGCAAATGTAAAAAACACAGCTCCCCCCCCCCCCCCCCCCAAAAAAAAAGAAAAAAAAAGGCGAAGATATTGACACCATAAGAATAAAATTCAGCTGAATATGCCTTAAAATATTAAAAGCATTTTAAAACACCAAAAATATAGATATCTGAGCTCATTATGCTGACAGGTCAGTGCTGGAGCTGCTCTTAAGTGTAAAATAAATTTATATAAACATATACATATATCAAAATGTTCTTTATATCAAGAGAGTTGACTGTAACATATAGATGTAATGATTTTTTTAACTTTAACATTCATATATTTTAGCATACAGTCTGCCATTCTATTCTATGCATGCTAGAGGCAACCAAAAAGACAAAACAAAACAAAAGAACACGCACAACCAAAAATTGAACTAAACCCTCCCCCTCCCTCTCCCTATAGAAATTACACTAATTTTCAAACATTCGGTGAAAGCTTCTGATTCAACATAATTATATTCGACACAGTTCAATTCAACGCTTGGTTTTTTTTTTGATGATTAATAATTTATTGTCTTTTTAAAATATTTTTAATTCGTAGTTTATTGATAGATCAAAGTGGTTTATATCCATGCAGTTTTTCTTATCTATGGCCCTCTTCGTTCTTGACAACTTTAACACAATCATGTTCTCACCGGGCAATAAAGTCCATGGTATCTTTTCCTGCTTCACGCGAATGTTCAGATTCTTACAGCAAGCGGGAACCGCGACTGAGCTATCCGAGGAGTGAACACTGCGGCAATAACAACAAGGATTAAAAAAAAAATAAAAAAATCAACGCGAACTGCAATCGTTTCTTGGTAAATCCTGTGACCATCGGTAAAAACCTTCCAGCTTTATCCTGATGAGATGGCCCTGAGGGGCAGCATATCCCACTCTCTCCCAGTGATAATGCATGATCGAGCGGCAAGGCAGCGCCAAAGACTGCAAGAGAGTCCTAGCAATAAGAAGATGATTGAGGAATTTGCTGAAAATCTGCCTGTTGCTCGCGAAGCTATGCAAGTGCTGTACCACAAGCAAGCCAGGAGCGGGAAGTACCACACAAGGACGCCCTCTTGGTCACTACTGACCAACAACGTGACGAGAACTAGCGACCATTACATTCACCCTCGACATGATGCACATCCCCGCCGATCGTCTCTGTGGAGAGGCAGCCACCTGATTATTGATGTTCACGGGAAGCCACAAATAATCCACACACACAACAGAAATCGAACATCATCCCAAGCACCCCACACTCCACCGCAGTTGAAGTCCACCCCTGTGGTCAGTGATACTTTTGTGACTCCACCGTCTCTTGATGTGAAGATGAGAATCTCGACAGCCCAGGATTTAACTAAGAGAGAGGATAGGACCCACGGCCTGGATAACTTCACGGCCAGTGTGGTTCCTGTCACGCAGTCCAGCCACTCCGCGGCGAGCACTGAGCACAGAAAGTGGTTGGCTTCCTGCCGCCGACTGGCCCTCACTGACCAAACACCACATGTAGAAACAGATACCCGCAGACAGCTCCACCGACAAGGTGAGGTGCCAGTCTAATTAACCGCATGCTCCTCTTTCTATGACCTTATGTCTCGCTTTGCCCATACTCGTAATTGGCGGCAGTGGCACATGTGAAATTGCTATTATACTGTATAGTAAATGCGTATGGATACACTTCAGTCGCTTTCAACGTTTGTCACATTAATATAATTATGCCAACTGTGTTTTCAATTAATTTTCTTCTCACAGCTAAGATAAGCCAACTCGCCACGATTCCGAGAACCTCTTTCTTAGCTATTTTATAGAATGTTTTGAAAAAATGTTGATGTGGGCATGGAGAGAGAGAGAGAGAGAGAGAGAGAGAGAGAGAGAGAGAGAGAGAGAGAGAGAGGGGGGTGGGGGGGTGGGGGGGGGGGTGCGTAAGATAACACAAAAAACAAAACAAAAAACGAGATTGTTTTCTCCATATCAGACTCTTAGACAGAAGGAAAAATTATTAAATTGTTTAAAATGTATTTGGGACTTGCCAAGTAATCTTGTTTTTATGGTGTTAACAGAGTTTAAAAACAACGTATTGCCAACAGAACGACGGAAGACACAGGCAGGAAAAACTTTGTAGACTTATTGTTCTTGTATGGATTGTTCAGTCACAAATAGAACATTATTTTCTTCATGAAATGAACGTTTGGTCTAAAAATTTCTTGTGATTTCAAAGTCATTGTTAGAATTTTAAATTTACAGCAAGTTCAAGAAGAAGAAGTGTTAGTTTAAGTTCATTTTGGAAACAAGCGGCTTAAAAAAATTTGATGCTCAGAACCACATTACTGAGATTGCCACATTGAATCCTGTCGTCAAAGCCCAAAGAGAAACTCTTTAGGCTATTTTTCGTTGTGTACATTCTACTGTAGAGCTGATCCTGACAATGCCTTCCTCCGCATAGACTGCAAGAGGGCGTTCAGAAGCGCTAGGGTTCCGACACTCCGACAAAGTCCAGCGGTCATAGCTTGGCCAAAGCCAGCTACAGAAGTTGTACGTAAAGACCAGAGTCGGTGCCTCTGGTGGCAGAATGCGAGAGGAACTACCAGAATAGACAGAACCAGTGCAGGATCAAACAGGTATCCAGCTCAAGCATTTGTTAAAAAGGCGGCTTCACATGATTGCAGTATTTCCTAGAAATATTCAGGATAAAATATCGTATGTTTTAAAAATATCCATGTGTGTTTGAGACAATATTGCGCCTGCGTAGGATAAGTTTAAGAAATATGCAGATGTCTAGAGACAATATTATACCTGCGTAAGATACGTTTAAGAAATATCCAGGTGTTTAGAGCAATATTGTATCTAATAAGGGTATGATTTAGAAATGCCCATGTGTCTAGGGCAATATTGTATCAGTACAGGGTATATTTTCGAAATGTCCACGTGTCTAGAGACAATATTGTACCTGTGTAAACCATATTATAGGAATATTGAGGTGTTTCAAATCAATATTTAACCTGTAAATGGCATGGTTTAGAAGTATCCAGGTGTCTAGGGACAATACTGTACATGAGTATGGTATGGTTTAGAAGAACCAGTATCCAAGTGTCTAGAGACAATACTGTATGTGTGTATTGTATGGTTTAGAAGATCCCGTATCCAGGTGTCTAGAGACAATACTGTATGTGTGTATTGTATGGTTTAGAAGATCCAGTATCCAAGTGTCTAGAGACAATACTGTATGTGTGTATTGTATGGTTTAGAAGATCCAGTATCGAAGTGTCTAGAGACAATAGAGTATGTGTGTATTGTATGGTTTAGAAGATCCAGTATCCAGGTGTCTAGAGACAATACACTATGTGTGTATTGTATGGTTAATAAGAACCAGTATCCAGGTGTCTAGAGACAATACTGTATGTGTGTATTGTATGGTTTAGAAGAACCAGTATCCAAGTGTCTAGAGACAATAATGTATGTGTGTAATGTATGGTTTAGAAGAACCAGTATCCAAGTGTCTAGAGACAATACTGTATGTGTGTATTGTATTGTTTAGAAGATCCAGTATCCAAGTGTGTAGAGACAATACTGTATGTGTGTATTGTATGGTTTAGAAGATCCAGTATCCAGGTGTCTAGAGACAATGCTGTACATGAGTATGGTATGGTTTAGAAGAACCAGTATCCAAGTGTCTAGAGACAATACTGTATGTGTGTATTGTATGGTTTAGAAGATCCAGTATCCAGGTGTCTAGAGACAATACTGTATGTGTGTATTGTATGGTTTAGAAGATCCAGTATCCAGGTGTCTAGAGACAATACTGTATGTGTGTATTGTATGGTTTAGAAGATCCAGTATCCAGGTGTCTAGAGACAATACACTATGTGTGTATTGTATGGTTAATAAGAACCAGTATCCAGGTGTCTAGAGACAGTACTGTATGTGTGTATTGCATGGTTTAAAAGAACCAGTATCCTGGTGTCTAGAGACAATACTGTATGTGTATATTGTATGGTTTAGAAGAACCAGTATCCAGGTGTCTAGAGACAATACTGTATGTGTGTATTGTATGGTTTAGAAGATCCAGTATCCAAGTGTCTAGAGACAATACTGTATGTGTGTATTGTATGGTTTGGAAGATCCAGTATCGAGGTGTCTAGAGACAATACTGTATGTGTGTATTGTATGGTTTAGAAGATCCCGTATCCAGGTGTCTAGAGACAATACTGTATGTGTGTATTGTATGGTTAATAAGAACCAGTATCCAGGTGTCTAGAGACAATACTGTATGTGTGTATTGTATGGTTTAGAAGATCCCGTATCCAGGTGTCTAGAGACAATACTGTATGTGTGTATTGTATGGTTTAGAAGATGCCGTATCCAGGTGCCTAGAGACAATACTGTATGTGTGTATTGTATGGTTTAGAAGATCCCGTATCCAGGTGTCTAGAGACAATACTGTATGTGTGTATTGTATGGTTTAGAAGAACCAGTATCCAAGTGTCTAGAGACAATACTGTATGTGTGTATTGTATGGTTTAGAAGATCCAGTATCCAGGTGTCTAGAGACAATACTGTATGTGTGTATTGTATGGTTAATAAGAACCAGTATCCAGGTGTCTAGAGACAATACTGTATGTGTGTATTGTATGATTTAGAAGATCCAGTATCCAGGTGTCTAGAGACAATACTGTATGTGTGTATTGTATGGTTTAGAAGAACCAGTATCCAATTGTCTAGAGACAATACTGTATGTGTGTATTGTATGGTTTAGAAGATCCAGTATCCAGGTGTCTAGAGACAATACTGTATGTTGTGTATTGTATGGTTTAGAAGTATTCAAGTGTCTAGAAACAATAATTTACGTGTGCATAGTATGGTTTAAAATATATTACAACGAATTGATTTCAGATTTTTCAGTAAGGATGCCTTGAACAAAAACTGTTATCATCTTAATTGCAGTGTGTGGGAATGTTGGTGGGTGTGCGTGTATGTATGAAAATGTAAATTTTTTGCCATCCCCGGGCATTCGTTTTGTTTTGTTGCTGAACTTAGCGAGTTTCAAGTAAAATACCATGAGCGGTAGTGGTGAGGCATCAGAGAAAAATCGTAAGCATACAATTCTCAGATTAAAAAAAAAAAAGATTAAAACTCGCCCGTTTACATAATACAAAGTAAAATACAAGCACAATAGAATCAGAGACCTAATTTTCTTTTTTTTTTTTTACCTTGGCTTTTTATGTCAGGTTTTACCCGTGGGCAGGCTTCGATCTAGACAAGATGAAGGCCACAATGTGCTTTTTTACGGATCTCAGCCCCGCCCATCTGACAGCGAGAGCGCCCAGTCACCTCCTCAGAGAGCAGACGAAACAGCGGGAGGAGTACGAGAGGGAGGAGAGGGAGAGGAGGATCAGGGAGGAGCGCGATCGACGCGCTGGAAACAAAGTGACCAACAAGTGCCTGGACCCTGCGTGTTTCGACAGGCCGGACCCCTATAGTATGAACGTTTGCCCTTCTCAGTTCAACAGAGAAGTATCTGTTAAGCCTGGGGTCACCAAAAGCAAATCAGATCTTGCTTCAAGTAAGACGAGTGCGCCGCTCAACAAACCTGTTGGGAAATCCAACAAGTTGGGATCGTCCTCGAGAAAATTGGAAAAACAAATGAAAGGTGCAGCCTTGGCCTCCAAATGTGAGGTGTCTTTGAAAAAATCTTATACAATCTTGCCACATATAGGCTCAGACTTTGATTAGTCAGAGAGATGGAACATTAAGGTTAAAAGCGTCACTCTATTATCGAGGTTGACTGAAAGAATTATCGCCATGAGGCCAACTCTGTATTTAAGACTGACAAGGTTTTACGCTGACTAGACCGCGACTTGCGTCCTCTACTGGAAATGAGACATGAACATCTAATTGGGGCGCGGTTTGCTGTAACAGACAACTGGACTTTGACACAGACGCGGCGACAGAGACGAAATGAGTTTCATTGTTGGTAGAGAAGTAACTGTAGGTGAAATCTCATGGAAGAAGTGACGTATGTTCGCGACGGCTAATAAAACTGACATAATTATGACAATGTACCACGTTGAAGAATTTATTTGTATGACAAAATGAAAACGAACTATATCTGACCATACTAAAACCAGGCGTTGTCCTCTAGTGGAAAAACTGACTGATAAACTGACATATGAACAAGGGGACTGATGAAAGAGATATTGGAAGACTGAACCCGCAGCATTGTTCCTCTGATCAGGATATGCGGCATGGTAGAGAAATATCACTCGCTCTCTCTTACTTTCAGGTGGTTCATTGACTCAATGGTGCATTTGACACTATTAGATTTTAGATTAAACGGTTTTGATACACTAGAAATTTTACGTTCATTCATTTATTTATTTATTTATTTATTTCTTTATGTGTATTCTAGATACTCAATATCTAATAATGTCTATATTTCATAATAAAAGAAAAAAAACCCAATTTACTTTTATTTTTTTTTTTTTTTTTTTGCATCGTAAATTATTTGTAACTGTAGAGTTCAAAAACAAACCAACATATATCGAGTTTTGGAGCGAAAACAGATTTCCGAACATTGATTTAGTCTAAGACATGAGCTACATTTCTCTCTTGGTCTCGGGTTGATATTCCAAGAAATAAGAGCACAAGCGTGGCTGGGGAAAAAAAACAACAAAAAACGAAAAACAAGATTAAAAAACGAAAACAAGATTAAAAAACAGAACGAAAAACTATATCCACTTTCGCTGTTGCAAACTGTCTTGTTCTTATATAAAGACCACACCTCCATCGTTTTCGCAAGTACGATCTTTTTGTGAAAGAACTTCGCAGACAGTTTAAAGAGGATGTACGGTCTGTAAAAAGATTATTTTATCTTTCACATAAATTATGTGACATATAAAATAACCTTTTTCTTAATTTTTCATATTCACATCTTTGTGTTGAGCGAGTCTATGTGTAAAAAATCCAAACATTCTGTTTTCAGACCAATCGAAATGACACCAGTGGTGTGAAAACTGACGCCTAATTAAATAAGTGTGTCTTTTTAATGTCTAAGGTCAGATATTACTTATTACTGACTACTTGGAGAACCGCATTTTATGTTGAGCATTGTCTCCATCTACAAACTTCTTAAGCTTATCCGGCATCGTTATGTGAGAACTTCTATAACCTGTAATTGTTTTCATTTTTTTTTTCAAGACTACTTAGCTGTTGAATTATTTTTTGTGCCCTGCAAAAATGTGAGGCCAAAAGAATAATGAACTCCTATGATTTCTTTATATCACCGCTCGTCTCATCATCGCTTTGTCTATTCTTCCCCACACACTCACACACACACACACACACACACATTTTCTCTCTCTCTCTCTTTCACTCTCTATCTCTCGCTCTTTCTCTCTCTCTCTCTCTCTCTCTCTCTCTCTCTCTCTCTCTCTCTCTCTCTCTCTCTCTCTCTCTCTCTCTCTCTCTCTCTTTTATTTTTTTGCTCACTTGGTCCGCATGCATTGATACATATTGTGAAAAATAAAATTAAAGGACTTCCTAAGTTGCAATAACTCTCCCTAGAGTTTAAGCTTGATTATGTTAGAAAACATGGCTCATCCATTCTTTGTTAGGCATATGGCCATGATAACTGTAAGGTATTCAATCACTCCTCGTCGTTAAAAATATTTGGCTTCAAATAAATGTCTTCTTACACAAACAACGAAGATAAGTAATTTTTTTGTATTTTGAATTTTTTTTCCTATGACCCCTCAAAAATCATACAAAACCAGACATGGTCTTTACGTAAAAGGTAGCTTGTATAACTTATATTGTGCAGTATTAAATTATAGAAAAATTTTGTAGAAATCACTTAAATTTTAGACATAACACAATTCTTTTCCATTAAAAAAAATCTGTTTTGGTAAGTGAAAACTTGGCCCTAACCGACTAAAGCATAGGCAGCTTCGGGAGTCTGTTAGGGGCAAGCACAGTGCAGCGCTCCTAGCATGTCAACAAACTAAGCCGGTTGTCCTTGTAAGAGCCCGAACTCAAAGCGTCTTAGGGAGAGCTCAACTTTTTTAAATTCGCTAGCCGGAGGAGAACAGTCGTGTAGATTTAGACTGACCTTACAATACGGATAAAAGTTTTATGTCATCTACGCTATGGCTCTAAAGCCTAAATAATATTGACAGCAAGAGAATCGTTTCTGATCGCTGGTTGCAGCAACACATAACTCTCAATCAGAACAAGACGATTCTAAATTAAGCAACAACATATGACACTCATTCACAGCAAGATTGCTTTTGGAACACTCTTGCTGTTGAAGGACTATAAATTAAAAATTGTGTAGAACCAGTATTTAAGCGTTGGTAAGGTTATAAGTTTTCTTCTTGTTCTTCATAGAATAAAGCAAAAGGGAAGCAATTATGAATACAATAATATTTTTATGAAAACTTGGATTAACTTCCTTATTGCCTCTTTTCTCTAGCCGTAATAATAAATGCCTGTCTTTACAGCGCGATCGGTTAAAGCTTTCGACTGAAACTAAAAGTTTGCTGGTTCGAACCCAAAAGGTCTCATAATCTTTACTACTTGGAAGGTGCTGTTCTCGGGCTGAGATGAACAGATTTTCAAAACTTTACTTTTGCTTCTATGCATTTTCTTTCTTTTTCTTAGGTGTCAAATCAAAGTAAATCATTCGTCCTCTCCAAACATCAAATCATTGAATAGTTATTGATTGATTGATTGATATAAACTTTAAAAAATTTGCCAGTGGTTATGATTTCTGGACAATTTCTATCAAAAAGAAATTCCTGCTTTCGTGTTTATTTATATGAGTTAAAAAGACAGCCACTAAGGAGACGACTTCAAAAGATATGTACAAACGGTTGTTTAACAATCAGAGCTTATTATTATGGAAAAAATCATCCCCCTTTATCAACATAAGTATTAACGTCTTTTTTCATCTGTACCGTTACCATAGCTGGTAACATCATCATTATCAATCAATCATCATCATCATCATCATCATCATCATCATCATCATTATCAATCAATCATCATCATTATCATCATCATTATCATTATCAATATCATCATTTGTATTATCATCATCATCATCATTAATATCAGCTTTATCATCATCATCATTATTAACCATCATCATTACCATCACCACAATCATTATTTTTATCATCCCTAATATTGATATCATGATCATCATCATTATAACCAGTATCATGATTATCATTATCAATATCATCATCTGCATCGCCTTCATCATCATCATTACCCATGGGCTATATTGTAATCATCATCATTATCATTATCATCAACATCAGTAATATCATCATTATCTTTATCAATATCAGCATTATAATCATTCTTTCACTCTCTCTCGCCGGCAAAGACGCGACAAATCCCTCCCGATCTCTGTGCCGCATGCGAACATGCCATTTCTACAGCAGCCTTTGCCTCACACATATCTCGCCGACTTTATACAGTACTGAACTGAATGAGGTTTTAAACGAGGCTGTTATAACCGTGTTAACCTTAGAGATCGGCTTCTCAGAATAGTGCAGCAACTGGCTTTAAAACTAGAATTAAAGAAATGAACAAAAAGTTGTGAAGGCTTGAAGAAATACCAAAAAATTTAAATATTGTCAAACCCTCTTGACCGTAGGAGAGTCAGAGAGAGAGAGAGAGAGAGAGAGAGAGAGAGAGAGAGAGAGAGAGAGAGAGAGAGAGAGAGAGAGAGAGAGAGAGAGAGAGATAGAGAAAGAGGGAGGGAGGTTAAAGAGAAAAGAAGTGTGATAGATAGATAGATAGATAGATAGATAGATAGATAGATAGATAGATAGATAGATAGATAGAGTGGGAGAGAGAGTTAAAATAAGATATAGTGAATGAAAAGCACAAAAAGAGAAAGAAAGGGATACAGACAGGCAGTGATTTATGCAGGCGGATCATAAGAAAAGCATAAAAGAAACTATGTACATAAGAAAGGGAGCATAAGACGGAAGAGATTTTTTTTAAAGTACATATTTAGATAATGGATTTTAGCATCAAGCATTAAAAGAACTACACATGACAACACATATGAGGACAAAATAAATGATAAAAAAGATGGTAAAAAATATTGATATTTTCAAAAAAAAGGTATGAAAAAATAACTATAACTTGTATAACACCAGAAATTAAAAGAATGCTGAAAGAAATCAGAAGATTTTGAAAAAAGCGGAAAATTTATTTCTTTTTATTTTTGTATTTTTTTTTTACAATATAAAATACAGTTGGCTTAAGCATTCTATAAGCTCTGAATTATAGATTCGGTCAGTAAGTAAAAGGCCGCAGTTTTCTTGAGTTTTAGGCTCATAATTACAGTAGTTCGTAATTTTTTAATCATAATAATCGTCATTTCAAAGCTTATGAAACTGTCTAAAACGAACATTTACTTTCTAGTCACCTCCAATCCTGAAGTATCAGTAACTGCCTCAGATCATAAGGATCCTGTTAATGAGTATTATGGCCAAACAGGTGAAATTCTTAAAGGCAAGGTTAGCTCAAAATTCTTTTATGACTTTCTCTTTATGTACGGTGAACTAAGCTTGTTTTAAGCATAGCAGGATCAACATGGTGAGTTCTCAAGACCGTCTATTGCTGGGGGCTGTGTTGCTAAAATTCTGTAAGAGCTTTTCCTTCTCATCTTCTTGCGTTAGAATTGCCAAAAGGGATTGATTGCTTCATTCCCAAGGGAGCTCGATCTTCATCTTTCTGTACAATTATTTTTTTAAACAATACAGACTAATTTGTAGAGATGGATTTATTTTGTAGTTTTTTTTGTTGTTGTTGTTGGAATAATAAAGATACACTAGAATGCCTGCATAACCATGTTGAGACGGTCTCGGCCTAGATTGGTTCTGACCTAGGCGATGGGGGGTAAAAACATTATTTACAACTTTAAAGCATCGATTCCTCTAACTTGTGTTGATAGTTGGTTGCTTTTGTATTTTTTGTTTTTTTTTGGCATGTCATCATTGCAAATCTAAATTGGTGCTTTGGGTAAACTTTGAACTCAAAATTAACTTTTAGCTTGAGTTAATGGCTGAGGCTATTTTCTCAAGATAACCCTGTCCAATTCTCTACAACCAGAGAGTGACTGTTTGAAGATTCAGATGAAACGTTCAGGTGAAAACTAATCTAATGCAAAGATTACTTGAAACGATTCAGCGATTTTCAAGCCATTGTCTCTAGCTTGGGTTTTACTATATATTTTATTATATTAACAATATAATAATATCATCGTTTGAACTTCCATACAAAGCAATAAAGTCTGAAATCATTTATTAGTGTAGTGAAGCATCTCCGTGCATTGAACTGTTATGTTGGTATAGAAACCCGCTTAGAGTCATTGTCCAGATGAAGATAAAGAAGATGTACACGGCCTATTATGAAGTTTTTTTAAAGACCAACCATTACCATAAGGACAAGGTTGGAGAACATTTTCAAAAACTTGGTTTAGCTGTGCGCCAAATGCTAAAACTCTGGTGTTTTCTGACAAAGGTAGTTTGCACATTCATGGCATGAGAAACGTTTTTAAAGTATTCATCTATCTCTCTACTTTGAGTCGGATAATGTGGTAAATTGTTTGTGAATCCGATCATAAAGTCACTGTCTATGGGCCTTCCCGGAATCGTTTCTTTTCTTGTACCCAGAGTCGTGTTCAATTTTGATGTTCTTCTTCTAGAATCATTGTCTCAAGACGTCCTCTAAAGCGTTGATGTAGCTCTGTGCCATCTGCAGCGTCTCGTACTTGGACAACTTCCGGTTGCCGCCAAAGGAAGGGATGACCTGGCGAAGATTGTCGAAAGCCGCGTTCATGCTCTGCATCCTCCGCCTCTCTCTCGCGTTAGCGCTGCACCTGGGGAAGAGACAACCACATACTGATAGGAGGCGTTCTTCATTGAGCTGGGAGTAAAATCATAATAGACTGTCAAACACGGTCACCTTGGGAAGGATTTTTAAAGGAATCGCTGACTTTGTGAAAAAAAAATGTAGGCTACTTATTCATACAGAACCATAAGACTGTATGTCCTGAATCAAACTGTAAAGGCGGATCAATTATACAACACCTGTCAACAAAATTAATGTTGCTACAGAGGGGATTTCAAGATTATCCCCACCCCCCCCCCTTCTCTCTCTCTCTCTCTCTCTCTCTCTCTCTCTCTCTGCCTTTCTCTCTCTCTGTCTCTCTTCTCTCTGTCTGTCTCTCTGAATGTCTTTCTCTCTCTGTCTGTCTGTCTGTATATTATATATATATATATATATATATATATATATATATATATATATATGCATTCTATCAAAGTGATATCATGTTAAACACACTAGATTCGCAACAAGGAGTTATAACGGACATGAGCGCAGTAAACTAATGTTCTTTATCACTTTCTATTTATATCTTATCTGCCTGTTCGTCCATTCCCTTCCCTCTCTCTCTCTCTCTCTCTCTCTCTCTCTCTCTCTCTCTCTCTCTCTCTCTTTTCCTCCCTCTCTTTCTATCTATTTCTCTCTCTTTTCCTCTCTCTCTCTCTCTCTCTCTCTCTCTCTCTCTCTCTCTCTCTCTCTCTCTCTCTCTCTCCCCTCTCTCTCTTTATGTCCTCACTCAACACCTTACCTCTAACATCTTTCTCTTTGAAGTAAAAGTTTGTAAATCTTAACTCGTTCATATCCGCCATGTGCCACAATATTTTTTAGAAAAGTGCAGAGAAAGATATTAATATTGACTGACGTTGACAACAGAAGACATTTTTAAACACTTGAAAACACATTTTATTAACGAAGTTATCTAACTCTTTGCAGACATTTTTAAACACTTGAAAACACATTTTATTAACGAAGTTATCTAACTCTTTGCAGACATTTTTAAACACTTGAAAACACATTTTATTAACGAAGTTATCTAACTCTTTGCAGACATTTTTAAACACTTGAAAACACATTTTATTAACAAAGTTATCTAACTTCTTTGCAGTTCTTCAAGAATCCCACGATGAAAGAAAAAAAAAAGAAAAAAAAAACATTCGCCATTTGCAAATCTCACCTTCTCTTTCCACTGACATCCCAGCACTGCTTGGTGTTGCTGAAGACGTGATTACTGTAGCTTTCTAAATTCTCCTCAGGGTTCAGAAATCTGGAGTTATCAGGCGTGAATGGCTTCATAATTACCTGGTTGTCACCCTGTCCTTGAGAAATTGTACCCGTGCAGTACCTATGTCTGTCTGAAGAGATGTAGATGTCGTCTGCGCATGCTCTGAGGTTAAATACTGAAGGACTGTCACAGTTCAGACCTATGGAAGACAGAGTTGAAAGTTGTTGGGCGTAAAGTTGTCGAAACTCATCTCTCAGGTGTGAAATTTTATCCGTATGGTAGCAATCCTCTGAGAGAGTTCTGTCGAAACGTGACGTTGGTAGAGATGTTGGAAATGACGACTTGAAACTGTTGTGGGTCTCTGAGGAAACTGAGGACTCTCCAATTATTGAGTCAGATATTGTCGATGGCGCCCGCAGAGGGCCGGAAGTGACGTGAGAACTAGGGACACTGGATGTTGAGATCTTGTCCATCGACGTTCCACAAACGGGTTTTTTGGAGGGCGTCTCCTCCTCTGTCTTGTCTATGTCTCGTTTTCTCCTACTGCTGCGGGTTGCCTGTCCCTTGTCTTGTCCTATCATTGTTCTTCTTCTGCTGTTGGTGCGACTGTTTGATATCACTGATTTTAGAACCACGCAAAACTGAAACAGTTCTTGTGTTAAAAATGTATATCCACTGCTGCTGCAGAGAAAGCAACCTTTAAAATCAATACAGTGCTATCTTGCAGGTGAAGCTGATCAGCTAGGTACGAAAAGTTGGACCGATTACAGTCAAGAAGCTTCAAAAAGCTACATTGTAGAGTCTCACAAACTGCTGGTTATGGTAACACTTAAGGCATTTCTGACTTGCTGGCTTCATTAGAAAAAACGTACATACCCAAGAAGTGCTGGACAAAAAAAAAATGGTTCTCAATATTTGTTTAAATACTTTGTGAGTCAGATACACTAGGAATATTTTTTAAAAGATTTATCTGTAGAAGAAACATACACAGGGCCCATGAGCCGGAGAGATGTTACCTGCCCGGGTGAGCTCAGTTTTATACTGCTCCTGTCAGGGACAGCGTCTGATCTATTATTTACCATGCGAGTCTGGCGACCGTGGAACCATTAGAGTTACGGCACCGTGAGCGCATGGTGGGTGAGTAGGTTGGGTGGGGGAGGGGAGGGCTGAATTCACAGGATCAGCCAGGTAGGGTCAGGTGAGCGCCGTATAACCTGGGGGCGGTACAGGTCGCTAGGTATCGGCCAGACATTGGTTCTGTGGCACGTTGGAGCGACTGAAAGAAAAATAGGGGAGGGGCAGAGTAAAGGAGCAGTATGTATATGTCACTAAACAATGGGCTGTCGTACAATGGTTTGAATATTCACTCAGAGATGGGGAAGGTGAGAGAATTGGACGAAAGCAGGGGTAAGAGAAGGTGAACTACGAGAAGGTGGAACAATAATACAGCACAGAGTGCGTGGGACAGGAAGGCGCCGCCTGCGATAGGATCTTGAACAGCGCATGCGCACCTCACAGCCATGCGAACTTCACCTGGAGCTCACACCGAGCGGGGAGAAATCATAGACCCCGCCCTCACCCCTCACCACCCGAGTGTCGCGAAGATAAGCCCCACCCACTTCACACTGAAATGCTTTGCACTTCGCGGCGCGTCATTGGCTGCTCGTAATAAGACCGTTGTCGTGAGGTCAAAGATCAGCTGGTCACGCTACGGCTCAGGGGTGAGGGGGTGGAGCCAGTTTTTCAGTATGATCACTTTCATCGTTGAAAAGAATTTCCTGGTTCTGCTTTATTTGCTGTAATTGATGAGGATAAGAAAAAACTGCATTCATCACTGTGCCCTGTTATAAAATATAGCTTTGCCCTCGGCATGGGGTCTAACACGGTATGATGCGGAAAAAGACATAAAGAGGAGAGAGAGAGAGAAAGAGAGAGAGAGAGAGAGAGAGAGAGAGAGAGAGAGAGAGAGAGAGAGAGAGAGAGAGAGAGAGAGAGAGAGAGAGAGAGAGAGAGAGAGAGAGAGAGAGAGAGAGAGAGAGAGAGAGAGAGAGAGAGAGAGAGAGAGAGAGAGTAACAAATAAGCAATCATTCCGGCAGACAGAGAGAGGGAGAGAGAGTGGGGGCATAGGAAAATAAAAAGTGTGTGTGTGTATAAATAATGAATTTTTTGAACCCCATCCTGATGATGAAGATTGTGCTATGAACAGCTTTGATGATGATGATGATGATGATGATGATGGGATGAATACAATCAATAATGTTGGTAGAAAGCGAAAAAAAAAGGACGTTACCTTTAAAAGGTGAGGCGGGCGGTGTGTGTGTGTGTGTAGGGGAGTGTGTGAATCAGTTAAGTTCCATACAGAAAGAACCCCAGTGGTCCTCTCCAGCTATCACACCTGGGTTTTCACAACACTCCAAGGCTTGGCTCGTATAACAGCCTCTGTGATACATGTCGAAGACTTTCAATAATTTAGTAGCGTCAAAAAACTACACAAACACCCTCGCTTCCAACTTCGCTCTGACATGAAAGGTGACAACCATGGAGTGAGCAAAAGAGAGCAGAGTGCATGCACATTGGAGGCAGGGAGAGAGCGGGAGAGAATATCAGAGAGAGAGGGGGGGTGAGAGAGAGACAGACAGACAGAGAGAGACAGAGAGAGAGAGAGAGGGAGAGAGAGAGAGAGCGGGAGAGAATATCAGAGAGAGATGGAGAAAGACAGACAGAGAGAGAGAGAGAGAGAGAGAGAGAGAGAGAGAGAGAGAGAGGGAGAGAGCAAGCTAAAGAGAGAAACGGAGATAGGAGAGATATAGATACAGAGACAGATAAGCAGAAGACGGAGATGGCAAGTGACAGAGAAAGGGAAATAGAATGATACATTGATAGAAAGCTTGATAAATAAATAAATAACTAAATAAATAAAAAAATAAAAAGATAGATAAAAAGGTAGAAAGAAAGATAGATTCATAGGCAGGGAGGTAGATCAAAAGTTAGATAAAGAGAGAGATAAATGGATAGATAGTTAGGTATGTATTAGAGAATGGGGGACAGAGAAAAATTGAGATAGATAGATAGGGAGAGAGAGAGAGAGAGAGAGAGAGAGAGAGAGAGAGAGAGAGAGAGAGAGAGAGAGAGAGAGACAGAGAGACAGAGAGAGAGACAGACAGACAGACAGACAGACAGACAGACAGAGAGAGAGAGAGAGAGAGACAGACAGACAGACAGACAGGCAGAGACAGAGAGAGAGACAGAGAGAGACAGACAGACAGACAGACAGAGACAGAGAGAGACAGACAGACAGACAGACAGAGAGAGAGAGAGAGAGAGAGAGAGAGAGAGAGAGAGAGAGAGAGAGAGAGAGAGAGAGAGAGAGAGGGGGGGGGAGAGGTTGAGAGAAACAAAAACTTTGGTTTCGGATTGACGTTTTGACACAGTATGGATTGAGACTCTATCGACGTTTGCTTCAGATAGTTTGACACTAGTCTTACATCTCCACGCCGTAAGAGTGTACATCTTTACACATTCGTCATGATCCCCAACTTTTCGGGCATATTAATATTTTCGTATTTTGAATTTTTATTTTTTTTACGATAAATAATAAATTTAGAATATTCCTTCTGATAATTTTGTACACCAAAGTATACTGCGTTAGACATTTCCATGACTCGAAATCGCCCAAGAATAATAATAATAATAATAATAATAATAATAATAATAATAATAATAATAATAATAATAATAATAATAATAATAATAATAATAATAATAATAACATAAAAAACAACAAAACAACAACAACAACAACATCAGCAATATTATTATTATTATTATTATTATTATTATTATTATTATTATTATTATTATTATTATTATTAATTACTAAATAAAAACCTGCGTAATTTGAGCCTAACATCTAAATATTACGAAAGTTATTCAGTAAATGACAGCCGCTGGTGAATTTTTTACTCTAAGAGAATGTAATGCTTATGAATCAATGGCCGAAATCATTTTTTTTCCCTTATATGTAAGAGAGACAAAAATTGTCAGATTTATTGTCATCATCGTCATTAGCATCAGCATGAACATCTTTATTCTCATCACCATCATCATCATTATCATTTAAAAAACAACAGCAGTAGCACTAGCACCACGAAAATCAGTAACTACTGTACATCAGCAACTATTCATCAGCATTGTTATAATCTTAGTTACTGCAAAAGACGGCAGATAAAGAAAGGGGCTGTGTGTTTGTGTGTGCTTTTTTTTTTGTGGGGGGAGGGGAGGGGGCGGTATTTTTCCACCATCCTCTCCCACACCACAATAATAGTTACGTTCAGAAGTGTAAGGAAGACAATTCGATCGCAAGTCTTCAAGCGTTCTAGGCCTCTGTTTAGGTTGCCCCTTTCGGTATCCCTTGTAATCTTCACAGGAGAACGAACATAAGCACGCACAAACTCAATTATTCGCAGATCCTCTGCTGTCTAATGTGTAACTATCCCAGCCCAGAGTGGAGACTACGACTTTGGTCTAATATTAACCTAACGATAAGAATGGAGAGGCGTATTTGGTGAAGATTCTTAATCTACAATAATTATAATTATATTCATTTATGGTTGGAAATTTGATAGAAAGATTCGTGTTTTAGAGTCGTTAATCTGCCCCAGGTAATATCCTCTCTCGTTTTAGTGATTCCGAGGTAACACGAGGAAGACAAGTGGGGATTACCTCTAAAGATTCGACAACAATAAAGTAAACGGCGATGAATACGTCGTCTGATTCTGATCAGCGGGTGTTGATGATTGTTGTCATATCCAGGTCATCAGACGATCACTACTGGTCCTCGGGTGGAATCGCTTTTACAATCTCCAGTGCTAGTCAGGATTCAGTTCCGCCAATTTCCAAACCTGACCTCTGATGAGGAGATCGGTCTCCTATGGATTACTATCTCGCTACCCATCTCTCTCTCTCTCTCCCTTTCTCTCTCTCTATCTCTCTCTCCCTTTCTCTCTCTCCCTTTCTTTTTCTCCCTTTCTCTCTCTCTCTCTCTCTCTCTCTCTCTCTCTCTCTCTCTCTCTCTCTCTCTCTCTCGCTGGTTCTTCCTTTCTGTCCCCCCTCTTATCCTTAGAGAGAGAGAGAGAGAGACACGAAGGGACAGCTAAAGAGAAGTGTGAAGTTCGTTTTATCAGGTAGAGTTTTTTTTTTTAAATTATCCTTTGGACTAAGATTATATCGATTCTAATCTTATGTCTTATCGAAAAAAAAAATACTATAGCAATTTGATTGATTTTACATGTCTATAATTACTTATCTATATAAATGAATTCAATGAAAATAATATAGATGCGTCAGATCTATGGTGAAAACCTAGCAGGCAGTTGAGCTCAGCTGTCAAAACGCCACAATAATCTGTAATACAAAATTTAGAGCATCTTGCATCCAAGAACCTCTTCAAAGATGGTAAATAATCTACTACAAACCGGTGGCTAGTCCTACGCGAAACAGGGCGGCACAGGCGTTCACGTGCGGGGTAATGATTTAGTCATGAAGTCCCATTATTTGAGAACTAGACTGTCTTGGCGCGTGGCTGCCTTGTCCTTTCTTCCTCGTCTGAGACCGCACCGCCTGAAGGGGTCAAGTTGTTGAGAGGCGAACACATAGCTCCTGCCGGACTGATGTATGCCTGTCACATGACGCTAATGCCAGGGCTTTCTATATCTACGTAGAACTGTAGGAGAGGGGGTATGGAGGTATTGCTTCCCTGGTTTGTCACCTGACGGCCACAGACAAAACTGCTTTAATGTCTGATCGGCAAGCGCTCTGCCTGATCCCACTCAAACACCGCTCACCTCAAGATGGTAGACGTGTCGCCCGGCGGGGTTATATGAATAATTAGTGAGGTCAGGGTATTAGGGTATTTAACTTCCACTTCTTTATGTCAATGCGATATATAAAAGAGAATATTTACATGGATTTAAAGAGGAAGCATTTAAAGTTGGAGACAGGCTGGTTTGGTGTCTAGCGTGATAGGCTAGTGGTATATGTGGAGGCCGATCAGATTCACACACCATAAGTTCTATAATAAGACCAAAGATACGGTCTAGTGACAGAATCCACATACAATGAGAGACGCATTAACTGTGATGGACCTACAAGTTACAGACCTGTCGGGAAAACAGCGAAAAAAACATTCCGACAGCTTTCCTTTTCTAATATAATTATAGCACACACACCTGACTTGCTTCTAAAAATACAAAACTAACGTTTAGATTTAATAATAATAAAAAAAAAAAAGAATGAAGAGTGGGAAAATCTTCAAAATCATATTTTTGCCACTCTAGTTTTGCCATTGATCTCAGATATTTGCTATGAAAGAATGCACAGCAAGAAACATTTTCTGGCGTCGAAATAAGTGAATTGGTGGAAGAAACAATTACTCTTATTTCATACTTAGCTTGGACATTTTCCCGTTTACAAAAATTATAAAATTAAAATCCTGTCAAACAATCTTACTTTCTTGTAAATTTTTATATGATAATACTGCTCGTCAACTACATTTTTAACAACTCAAAGGTAAAAAAATGAAAGTGAAAACTTTGAAAACACAAATATGGACGGAACATAATAATTAACCCCCCTCCCCCCCCCCAAAAAAAAAAAAAAAAAAAAACTGAATCAAAAACCAAACCAAATCAAAAGCAAACCTATCCCTACCAATACCTTCTACAACATCAAAGCAATGAACAATTCAAAAGAAGCAAAAATTAAGTAATAAAAAAAAATACATTACAAAAACAACAACTAAAGAATATCAAACAATTAAACAAAGAGACGAGCATTGCGAAATAAAATAAAATGATCATAAAAATAAAAATACAGTGGTAATAAAAAAAAATAACAATATCAATTATGATAATAATAATAATAATAATAATAATAACAATAATAATAATAATAATAATAATAATAATAATAATAATAATAATAATAATAATAATAATAATAATAATAATAATAATAATAATAATAATAATAATAATAATGAATTGAGAGCAATGACCCTGAGCATGAAATTACTGTCTACATCAAGCTGAAATGTTTATGATGGCGCTAATGAGTACAATTTATACGTTTAAAGAGATAACCAAGACGATGATAACTAAAAACATGAAGGCGACGACGACGATGACGATAAGGATAATAATGGTAAACTCTTTTAAACGCTAAACTGGTCTGAAAACAACAAAAGCTACCACTTGACCGATTTAAACATATTCAGCCTGTTCAATAATTCAGTGTACACTGTGGGGCGAGCAGCGCCAGCTACGGTCTGGAGGAGGAACTCGTAACTCAGATCTACCGTTTAGCAGCTGTTGGGAGTGAGGCATGGTGCAGCGTGCACTCTCTGGGGCAGACGATAGATGCTCTGGGATCAGTGGTGCCCTGGGGTCAGTTCGTTGAGGAACGCCTTCTAAAATATTCAACTAATTTTTTTTTTGGTTTTTATTGCTTTTGTTTGGTGATTTCATTATATGCAACTCCCTCCCTCTCTCTCTCTCTCTCTCTCTCTCTCTCTCTCTCTCTCTCTCTCTCTCTCTCTCTCTCTCTCTCTCTCTCTCTCATTTTCTCCCTCTCTTTCTCCTTATCTCTCTCTCCCTTCCTCTCTATCTCTCTCTCAGTTTTACAACTGGATTTTAGTTTTTTCCTTCTCTATATGGCTAATAGTGGACGATTGTAAGCTAACGCTTTTGGCATGGGCTTCGATACATAATAATGGCCTCAGTCTCTTGATACATGATTAAACAGATCGTATTTATCTATTTATTTATTTTTTTGACAAATCATATTAAACACTGAGCAGTAGCGTTCTTCAGAGACTCTTTCTCTGGTGTAACATTTTGAAACTTGATTATTCTCAAAGCGCCCATCAACCCTTTTATAGTTTCCTTGTAGCAACAACAATAACTAAAAAAAAAGATTTAAAACAATCGACAGAAGACTAGAAACGCATAATTTATCAAGGGCTGTTGTCATTGGCCATGGGCAATTGATTACGCACTGAACATAAAAACAGAATCAAAGCTAGGGACAATCCAGAGATGATTCATCCAGCTCTACTGTCACACTAGGAAGAGTTAAGACGATGCAACGAAACCTTTTCCCTCCCTCCCCCCCCTCTCTCTCTCTCTCTCTCTCTCTCTCTCTCTCTCTCTCTCTCTCTCTCTCTCTCTCTTCTCTTTCTCTTCTCTCTCTTCTCCCTCTCTCTCTCTCTCTCTCTCTCTCTCTCTCTCTCTCTCTCTCTTTCTTTATATCTTTTTCCGTGCCTACCTCCTGAACACCCAACTGTTCCTCCATCTTCTCCCCCGTGCACTCTTTCCAGGGAGTTAGCAACGTTGGGGGTCCAACTGTTTTTAATCGACCGTTTTGAGGGCGTGATTGTCTTCCCTTGATTGGACTGATCTCTTCAACACAAGGGTTACAGCCAAACGGGATAATATCGGCTTTCAACGTTTTATTTGTGCTCTTGTAATGTGCAGTGACGTGTCTTCCTGAGTTTAGTTTAATTGTCTTTTTCATATCATTTTTTTTATTGAGAGTGATGTTAAGAGCGGAAGGCGTGAAATCTGATGCCCAAGTCTCAGTGAAAACTTGCGACGGTCGGAAAGACTGGAATAATTTGAGCAACCACAAGAAAAAAGAAGTAGGAAAATAATTCGTACAATTTTTCAATGTGAAAACGACGTGTTTGCTCTTTCCAACAAGATGATATCTTAACAAAACACTTGTCTTATCCATTCAGACGCCTGGCCCGTGACATCAGAGATGGTATACAATGTCGCTTTGTCAGGCAAATATTTCCCTCCCTTTCCCATATTTTATGAGGCCAAGTTACAAACACAGTCAGGCGTTGAATTCCATAAACTAAACACTTGTAACGAAATGGAAACACCATCTGGGGATCTATCACATTCTATAAACCAAACACTTATAACGAGTTAATCTGGCTAATTGTCACGTGCTGTCACGTGACATCACATGACCTCTAGAGCAAAGGGGCAGTAAATCAGCACGCGTCAAACAGCCCGACACACTCCGGAACCTGTCGGTGCAGCACTGGCATTTCCGGCACAGCGTCATCGGAAATCCCTGCTAGAATGGTTCACTTCTGTCAATACTGGTTTCAGGAAACTTTCAAATGTTTGAACAAAGAACCGCACAGATGTAACGTTTCTTTCTTCCAATGTATTACTTTGGTTATTTGACTTCGCTTCGAAAAACACCTTGAGACGGACTTGGAAGACTATAATTATAGGTCCAAATACTGCACACGTGAAACAAGATATTGCTCCCATTCTGGCATCTGCAATCACAAGGTAAATAAGGCGCTGTGATAAAAGGGGCGTGTCTCCAAGACTATGAACTCCTACTGTAGGTCTACTTGTGTTCTCATACACAAGGGATTTTTTCCATCAAAACTCTCGACTCCAGCATATCATTTTATACATCTTCTCTCATGTTAGCAGCAGTAGACAATAGTCGTACTACATTGATCTAGCACTATTCTATCCTCTCAACCCTTACCAACCATTAACCCTTACAGGTCTTCATTATGCCGTGCTAGATCCAACACACGGTTCTGCTTTACCGTGCCCATTGTGAATCTACAATTAAAGAAACGTATCTTGAGTTCCATAAGAAAAGCGAGAATCTCAAAGCTTAAAGCAATAGTTGTATTTCTTTTGTTGTTGTTTGTTGTTTGCAATGCATCCTGAAGAGAAAGTGTTTTTTTCTTGAGAGAAATGTAGTAACTGAGTGCACAAGAGAGAGAGAGAGAGAGAGAGAGAGAGAGAGAGAGAGAGAGAGAGAGAGAGAGAGAGAGAGAGTGAGAGAGGATGGGAAACACAGAAAGCGATTAAGATAGGTAGATAGATAGATAGATAGATAGATAGATAGATAGATAGAGAGATAAAGAGAGAGATTGATAGTGCGAGGGAGAAAAAGAGAGAGACAGACAGATATTTAGAAAGAGTGTTTGTGCAGTATATATTTGCGGCTTCAGGTTCAGCAGCCGAATAAGAAAAATAAAATACGAATTGATCTAAATTATGTGCGATTAAAAAAAAAAGAAAACAGAGTGCGTATCTATAACTATCATTTTCTAATTTGATTATTTTTTTTGCGTCAAAAAATTAAGGCCAATTTAGAGATAATATTTCTAGATAAACTTCACCATCTGTTTTACCTCGAAATCATTTTAGGATTTTAGGATACGGTCCTGTTTCTGTCGTATCCCAAGATACACTCGGCCCTCCGTCCCTTGCTACATCGAAATATACACGTACTTTTTTCCTCTACCAGGCGACATTCCCTTCACACTGCATCTTCTACTGTAGAGAACCCATGGCTAATAAAGCGAGTGGTCAATCTAACTGGTCACGGCCTTTACTCGGCCTCTCTTTAGCCTTCCACCACTCGCCTGTCCTGTCCCCCTGATTTCAGCTGACCGTGGTAATTAACTGACAGAAGACCCTCACCCTGGCCATACGCCTCGTTAATGCTAATGTTGTGTTGGGAAATATCCCGAGCCTCTAAGTGACACCCATAGCACAATAGTGTTGGACCCCTGGGGAGGCCATGGCGCTGAGTATGAACGTGCCAGTCTGACCACTTGTCTCAGACAGGGAAAACAAACTGACGGAAAATGCTCCCACCGTTTGACTCGTTGGTTTTACACTATAGGAGAGATTCTCGGGTGAAAGGCTTGGACTAACAGTGACCGTTGGGGTGACCGATGCGCTGACCTGTGCAGTGACAGACACACTGGTGTGCAATGCGCGTGTGGAGTAGTGAGCATCACGTCAGTCTACAGAGCTCGGATGGCTGCGAGGTGAAAAATCAAGACCCCGTCACAATAGGAAGACCCGCTGGGGCTAACGCTCAGAGTGGAATTCTTCCTTCAGCCGTGTTCCTCCTTCTCTCTCTCTCTCTCTCTCTCTCTCTCTCTCTCTCTCTCTCTCTCTCTCTCTCTCTCTCTCTCTCTCTCTCTCTCTCTCTCTCTCTCTCTCTCTCTCTCTTTCTCTCTCTCTGCGCTGTTTGTTGCTAAAGATTCACCGCGTACCCTCCCTAGAAACTTTACAAAACATATACCCATCTTGATAGTCGAACAGGTTCTAAAAAAGCGGGCAAATCCATACAGAAAATATTGGGCACAAATAGTAAAATATTATTTAATTTTTTTAAAACTACACTAGTTGAAAGCCCGCGAATTCGCAGGATTGGAAGATTAAATCAATACCCATGCATAACTAAATTTAACAAAAAATTATTGTACTCACCATTATAATATTAATGCTGATTTGAAGACAACATTATTGGTGTAGCTTGTTATAGTCAAAGAGTTCTCTGATGGCGGTGCCAATGCAAATTGTAAACCATAATAGCTTTTAACTCTAGACATAGCTACATACAACTGACCATGAGTGAAAACTGACTGACTGTGGGAGATAAATTCCAACTTTTGTCAAAGTTTGACCTTGTGACTTGTTTATAGTCATGGCATAGGACGGTTTTATTGGAAACTGTCTCCTAGTGAGTGTGAATGGGAAATGACAGTCTTTTGTTGTTGTTAGTATTTGGTTGTAGGTGACCAATTCTATAGCAAACAGTGCTACTTACTCTAAAACAGTATACACCTATCGGTAACATGTTCTCATTTACTTAGAGTAAATGAGAACATGTTACCGAATGCGAAAGCTGAATTGTAACTTCGAATGTTATTTCGAAAACATCTAGATTCTGCAGTATCCTCCACAAACAGCGGGTGTAAAGGTTCTGGTAAAGTTTGCAAGGGGGGTAAATTAACTTGACCATTGGCACAGCATAGTGAGGATGTTTCTGTGGGCCACAATTTTGCGACACAATAATGGCATGTCTTTGTCATTCCCCCAACATTGTGGGCAACAATATTGATATTGTCATGGTTTGGGGCAGCTGGCGGTGTAAGTGTAGAAGCTGCCTGTCTGATGTAAGATGGAGGCGGTAGCGGTGATGTAGATCTAATCCGTATGGGTCTATCTGCTTCTTGTGGTGGTGTAGCAGATCTAAAGCTGGGTCCATGTTGTGGAGATCTAGAGCTACGTCTGTTTTCACTATTTGGATCATATCTTGGTTGATCTAGAGATCTAGATCCAGTTTGTCGTAGATCAATAGATATGGATGGTTAATCAAGTGTTGTTTGGGGTGGTATGGTCGGGGTCGGGGGGGGGGGGGGGGATTTGATTTTTATTGAGTGTTTCTACCTATCTGGATCGTCTTAAATGACGTCTCTTTTTCTCACCTGCCATCGCAATATCGATCTATCTTCCACAGTTAATTACATCACTGAGACTGAGGTGGTCTTATCGCTGATTGGCCTAGGCTATGCGGGAGAGGTAGATCTAGATCTAAATTGAAGAAAAAATAATGTCAAAGGTCTAATTTTGATCTATTGACACAAAACGTTGTTTTTTTAAAAAGTGGGGGTCATGTCCTTGATGTTTTGTTATTTTTAAGTGACTGTGTAAGTCTATGGTGATGGGCAACGATCAATGTGTAAGTCTGTGGTGATGGGCAACGATCAATGTGTAAGTCTGTGGTGATGGGCAACGATCAAACTTTTTTAGAATTACCGCTTTCTAGTGAAGTTGATGGCCATTGCGGGAGGCGTACATTGAAGAACAAATAATATCAAAGGTCTAATTTTTATTTAATGACAACAAAACATTGCTTTTTAAAAAAAATGGGGGTCATGGCCCTTATCTGATGTATAGTGTTTCATAAAAAAAACTATTTTGTAATTTTCATGTTTCTGAATAAGTCTGTGGAGATAGGCAAAAATTCGAGGAGGGGAGCACACAATGAGCACTAATTTTTTTTTTTTTTATATAAGTAGGGATGCAGCAAAGATACTTGATATTTCGATACAAAAAAAATGAAAACTCGAAACCGAAACCTCAGCTGCCTTTGATTAGAGTAAATCTAGATTAGAGTTCGGTGTAAACTGACTGTAGATAGTAAAGTTAAAATCTCTTAGGTGCCGGAGTCTTGTTGATGCTAAGAAGGAGCGAGTACATTTGGGGGAGAGCAGAGATACAGGTGGAGACACATGGTGGAGACCTCCTACCCCCCACCCCACCTTTTTTCTGCCTCTGTTATTTAAACCTAATAGCCGAATTGTTTAAAAAAGAGAGCAAGTTAAAGTTGTGATGCGAAAACCATATTGATGTGTTGAATTAGTAGATAATAGACCCAAATGAATAAAGTGATTAGCTATACCAATTTATTATTTCATAAACAGTTTATGTGGCACAAAAATTTCAACTAACCGAGATATATGTGAAATGTGAAAGTTACAAAAGGTATAAGTTATAAGAAATAGGGGTATTTGATGTTTTAACCAGGAATAAAGTGGTAGTGATGGCATTTAACCAAGAAAAGTTTGTAAAAATAAATGATGTCAGTTATATTAACTTTATGACCATGCGGGGTAGAAACAGCCGGGCCTGTTGGCGCTGCCTGGTGCGGGGATCTTGCAGTCCTCTAGTTAACACCGGGCCTGTTGGAGGCGCTGATACTGTCCCAATCGCTGCCTGGTGCGGGGATCTCGCCGTCCTCTAGTTAATACCGGGACTGTTGGAGGCGCTGCCTGGTGCGGGGATCTTGCAGTCCTCTAGTTAACACCGGGCCTGTTGGAGGCGCTGATACTGTCCCAATCGCTGCCTGGTGCGGGGATCTTGCAGTCCTCTTGTTAATACCGGGCCTGTTGGAGGCGCTGATACTGTCCCAATCGCTGCCTGGTGCGGGGATCTCGCAGTCCTCTAGTTAATACCGGGACTGTTGGAGGCGCTGATACTACCCCAGTCGCTGCCTGGTGCGGGGATCTCGCAGTCCTCTAGTTAATACCGGGCCTGTTGGAGGCGCTGATACTGTCCCAATCGCTGCCTGGTGCGGGGATCTTGCAGTCCTCTAGTTAATACCGGGCCTGTTGGAGGCGCTGATACTGTCCCAATCGCTGCCTGGTGCGGGGATCTCGCAGTCCTCTAGTTAATACCGGGTCTGTTGGAGGCGCTGATACTGTCCCAATCGCTGCCTGGTGCGGGGATCTCGCAGTCCTCTAGTTAATACCGGGTCTGTTGGAGGCGCTGATACTGTCCCAATCGCTGCCTGGTGCGGGGATCTCGCAGTCCTCTAGTTAATACCGGGCCTGTTGGAGGCGCTGATACTGTCCCAATCGCTGCCTGGTGCGGGGATCTCGCAGTCCTCTAGTTAATACCGGGCCTGTTGGAGGCGCTGATACTGTCCCAATCGCTGCCTGGTGCGGGGATCTCGCAGTCCTCTAGTTAATACCGGGACTGTTGGAGGCGCTGATACTGTCCCAATCGCTGCCTGGTGCGGGGATCTCGCAGTCCTCTGGTTAATACCGGGACTGTTGGAGGCGCTGCCTGGTGCGGGGATCTCGCAGTCCTCTAGTTAATACCGGGACTGTTGGAGGCGCTGATACTGTCCCAATCGCTGCCTGGTGCGGGGATCTCGCAGTCCTCTGGTTAATACCGGGACTGTTGGAGGTGCTGCCTGGTGCGGGGATCTCGCAGTCCTCTAGTTAATACCGGGACTGTTGGAGGCGCTGATACTACCCCAATCGCTGCCTGGTGCGGGGATCTCGCAGTCCTCTAGTTAATACCGGGTCTGTTGGAGGCGCTGATACTGTCCCAATCGCTGCCTGGTGCGGGGATCTCGCAGTCCTCTAGTTAATACCGGGTCTGTTGGAGGCGCTGATACTGTCCCAATCGCTGCCTGGTGCGGGGATCTTGCAGTCCTCTAGTTAATACCGGGTCTGTTGGAGGCGCTGATACTGTCCCAATCGCTGCCTGGTGCGGGGATCTCGCAGTCCTCTAGTTAATACCGGGCCTGTTGGAGGCGCTGATACTGTCCCAATCGCTGCCTGGTGCGGGGATCTCGCAGTCCTCTAGTTAATACCGGGCCTGTTGGAGGCGCTGATACTGTCCCAATCGCTGCCTGGTGCGGGGATCTCGCAGTCCTCTGGTTAATACCGGGACTGTTGGAGGCGCTGATACTGTCCCAATCGCTGCCTGGTGCGGGGATCTCGCAGTCCTCTAGTTAATACCGGGACTGTTGGAGGCGCTGATACTGTCCCAATCGCTGCCTGGTGCGGGGATCTCGCAGTCCTCTGGTTAATACCGGGACTGTTGGAGGCGCTGCCTGGTGCGAGGATCTCGCAGTCCTCTAGTTAATACCGGGACTGTTGGAGGCGCTGATACTACCCCAATCGCTGCCTGGTGCGGGGATCTCGCAGTCCTCTAGTTAATACCGGGACTGTTGGAGGCGCTGATACTACCCCAATCGCTGCCTGGTGCGGGGATCTCGCAGTCCTCTAGTTAATACCGGGTCTGTTGGAGGCGCTGATACTGTCCCAATCGCTGCCTGGTGCGGGGATCTCGCAGTCCTCTAGTTAATACCGGGCCTGTTGGAGGCGCTGATACTGCCCCAATCGCTGCCTGGTGCGGGGATCTCGCAGTCCTCTTGTTAACACCGGGACTATTCGATCGTCTGGTACTTTTGTTCCTGGATGTCCTTAATGAGAGTATCAAAGACATCACTGAACCGCAAACTGTTAAGGCTGCTCCCAGGCTCTCTGAGGACCGGTACCGAGAAAACTTCAAGTTACTCTTCTGCTTTGCACATACTTGCCATCTCTACTTCTCATGCATGCCATTCACACCCTCTTAACTCAGCGTTACATGTGTGTGGCTCTTCCCCTGTTTCCAGTTTTCATACGGCATTGCGCAAGGCACAGTGCATTAAATCAATCTTATTTCACAGTCAGCCATCGCTTGTGGTTACAGGAGATCAAACTCTCCCAGCCCATTTCAATGTGAAGTGATTTGTTGACTCAACACTCAGCATTGCTCACCTGCGTGCTGTGCTCACACTCACAGGGCTCTCCTCTTCACGTGGGTTTGGTCTAGCAAGGTCCCACTCACCCCCTGGCAAGGGGTTTCATCATGATCGATTCGTCGGCTGTTGGGGGGAGTCTGTGGACTGGTACCGGAATTAGCTGAGGCTCTTTACAGCGCAGCGATATCGGTGTCAAATGGACCAATCACGGAAACAGAGAGAGTGTTTTAACTTCCCAATCTTAGCTAACATCTTCTAGATACTCATTTTAGGGCCGCGTGAAAAGAATTACAATTAGACCTTTAATGAGGCAGGGGATTTGAGTTAATGTCTATGTTTTGTTTTTCTTGAAGAACTTTTGCAGAAATATTGTAACTTATTGATTTTTTATAGCTATAATTTTTTCAGTACTCCTCTGTTTATCCGCCACTTCACCGCTGGACATAACAGTTAACACAATGCAAGTTTTAGTGCTGAGGGTTTAGACCATTAATGGTTGCGACATAACGAAGCTTTGGGAAATGTGTATATTCATCTATGCGTAAAATATTGTTATATAGGTTGTTTAAACATCAGAATTTTTAAATTTATGACAACAACAATGACAGTCATTTGAAGTTAAGCCTATTTAAAAAAAAAAACAACAACAACAACAACAACAACATTCTACATGATTTAAAGATATTCTACCTTCAGTCTATTATGCTGATGCTTTAGATGAAAAACGCTAAAAAAAATATTCTACACAGTTTTACCTGACGATAGGCTCTGAAATCACCACAGGTTATTTTGATTACTTCATGCTTCAATTATATCGAGGCTAGCTTCCTTTCTCCATACCCAACAACTATTAATAATAATAATATGATTCGCCAAAACTGATCTGAAGTGGGCGAGTATTCACCACAGTTACAACAGTGTCATCGGTCAGTCCATGATTTCACTCAACTTTTTCAAAAGCTCTCCAATTCAAGTTTTCTTGCAACACAATCAAACTTCCGCAATATAAAACTTGTATTTAGTCGGTGCTCTTCTCCTGCCTATTTCACCCAGAGCCTGTGACATCGATCTCGACTTGACGACCTCGGCCTCTCAGTGCCAGAGTGGGTGGATATATTCTGCTCTGCTGAAAGTCTCACAAGCCCTGGTCAGCTAGAGACCCCATCTCTTATCAACCTACCTGATCTTAGGACGAGCAACCTCGAGCTCCAGCGGTGACAGGGCTCAACTAAAGAGTACAAAATCTCACCTCTTTGTTCCAGATTCATGAATAATAATAGAGCAATATTCCTCTCTCCACCTCCACTCCTTCTCTTTCTCCCACTCGTTCTATAAGTTGTGACAAATCCTCCTAGGTACGCTCTAAAGTGTTCTCCGCCGGTTCCCTCCACTTGTGCTGACACAAGCCACCTGCAAAACCAATTTGGCGACTAGCTGTGTCCCGTGTTTTTATAATATTTGCATAAGATTTGATGATTTCACTAAGGCACCGACTTCCAACCATACACGGACAACAAGGCAAGACGGCTTGAATCAAGCCGTTCATAGATTGTCATTGAGAGCAGAGATGGCAACAAAAGGCTGGAAACATTGTCTCCCTTCTCTCTTCCTCTCTTTTCTCTCGTGTTTTCTCTGAGAGTTCCGATGTTTGCTCAATGGTGGGCAAGATTTTTCCAGATTCTTTTGTTCTCACAGTAGAGCCCATGCTTATTGTGTACGTTCATCAGGTGAAAAATAGCAACTCTCTCAATCATGGTGAATTCTATGTTTACCCCTTCATCTTCCGCCACCCCCCAGCCCCCTATATCTCTCTCTCTCTCTCTCTCTCTCTCTCTCTTCCTCTCTATTTGTCTCGTTCACTCACGGTCATTCTCATTCTCTCTCACCACACTCTCATTTTCTCTCTGAAACTGTCTATCCATCGTTCTCCGTCTATGTCTCTCTTCCTCTTCCCCTTCTCATAATTTTTTCTCTGCCTCTGTTTCTTCATATCTTTCTTGCCTCTTTCTCTCGCTTATTCCCTCTTTCAGCAACTCTTTTCCTTACACTTAGTTTGCTTCTCTTTACCTCCGCCAGTTTCTGTCTTTCTGTGATCTCTCCTCTCCTTTCCTCTCTCTCTCTCTCTCTCTCTCTCTCTCTCTCTCTCACTCTCTCTCTCTCTCAACATCTTGCCACATCTCTCTCGCTCTATCTGCCACCTCTCTTGCTCCAAACTTCTAAAGACAAGGTTAACGATTTCAGCAAAATTAAACCTAGGAAGCTGAATCAAATCCAGAAATCAAAAGATCCATAACTGTGTTTGGCAGTATGAATGCGGCGCCATAGAACCCTGCTTAGATTTGATTAGACGTCAGTGTCGGGGTGAAAGAGATCCTTCCGGGAAAACAATGCACTCTGGGATAGTTCCCTTCTCCACGGCCGGTAACTCTGATGTTTGATTAGTCGTGCGGTTTGGCCATAAGAGAAGACTTCCCTTACAGCTAGAGGGTTAAAAACAGTTACGCCCCTTTATGACATTGTTGCTTCTAAGTGCTCTTTCCCACACCTTTTCTCTAGAGATTTCCTTTTCAGAGGCTTTGAAATCTAGAGAAGAAAAAAAAAAAAGGTAAAAATTAGGAAACGATTTAATCAATGGAAATAAAAATGATAGTCGGATAGAGTAACAGGGTAACCTTCATACGGAATCGCTTCGGGACTGAGGAAGAAACCCAGAAGTAATTTCAATTCATTGGGACCACTTCAGGGAATTTGTTAGAATCCATGGCTCTAAGTGGAAAACTGTATAATTCTTTGGAGAGTGTATGTGAGTCAACAGGAGAGTGGGGCATGCTAGAGAATCAGGCCAGAAAGATGGCTAGCGGGATCGGAGCATACACAGGGCACTAGCTAGTGAGAGAATAAAAGAGGGGAGTGGTAATGGTGGCGGGGGAGGCTCTTCAAATTGAATTAGGGACTACATTTCCATAGACAGCGAATGTATTGAGGAGAGAGGAAAAGAGAAAGGATGAAATGGATTGAAAAAATGGTTAATGGAGGAATAAAGAGAAGGCAATAAAGGAAAAAAAAATAGTTAAATTAATGTAACGAGTGGTAGTGGGGGAAGAGAAAAGAGACTCAGAGAAACAGAGGAAAAAAATAGAGAGTGAGGAGGAATGAGAGAGATAGAGAGAGGGAGGGAGCGAGAGAGACAAAGAGTGTGAGTGTGTGTGTATGAGAGGATAGGAATTAGATAACAAGAAATATTGACGAGAGAGAGAGAGAGAGAGAGAGAGAGAGAGAGAGAGAGAGAGAGAGAGAGAGAGAGAGAGAGAGAGAGAGAGAGTTTAGCGAGTAGCTTTCTTACAATAATTCAAAAAGGGAAAAAAATATAGAAATATTGACAGTATAAGATTATTACTATAAAAATGAGAAAGTCACATGTGACTATCACCACAAGACAAAGAATTAACATCAACATAAGTTAAAAAAAAAAAAAAGAAAAGACAAATCATCACCAGTTGAACAAATCCGCAACCACAAGATGAGAAAGTAAACTATAGCTTTTATCGTTGTGAAGATCAGGGGCTGAAAAGCCTCTAGCTAGGCTGTTAAACGGGATGAGGCTATTTACTTTTTTTTTTTTTTCCTGAGGGGAGGGAAGCGCAGAGAGACACACAGAGAGAGAGAGAGAGAGAGAGAGAGAGAGAGAGAGAGAGAGAGAGAGAGAGAGAGAGAGAGAGAGAGAGAGAGAGAGAGAGAGAGAGAGAGAGAGAGAGAGAGAGAGAGAGAGAGAGCGAGAGAGAGAAAGAGAGAGAGAGAGAGCGAGAGAGAGAGAGAAAGCGAGAGAGAGGGCGAGGGTGGGGGGTGGGGGGTAGGGGGCGAGAGAGTAGGGAGAAGATGGAGGACGGATGGGACAGTAATGGTGACACGGCGCCTGGCAGTGTGACGGAAGTAACTGAGTACACAGCCTCGGTTCTGACTGTCCCCCACCTGACAGTGAATGCTCACTCAAGCGTGCCGGGTGTGACTCGAGCTGCTGGCTCTGCACGTGCGCTGCTATCACCGCTACTCGCCCAGAGCCTCCTATAGCTGCTCACTGGTCTGTGACGAGTCGCCATAGTCACAGGGCCTCGGGGACCCGCCATCAAAGCCGGGCGTCTCTTCCTTCTGACAGAGAGGTAGGATGATGGGAGGGGAAGGTGTCGGAGAAACAAGATAGGAGAATGATGAGGTTCCGCATAGGAAAAGATCTGAAGATAGAGAGTGAAAGAGGGAAAGACAGGGAGGGATGAGAGAGCGGGAGGGAATGAAAAAAGAAAGATGGAAAAAATTTGAATTAGAGAGAAATAAAACAGTGAAACAAAGATTAAATATATATATATATATATATATATATATATATATATACTAAGTAAAAGAGAGAGAGAGAGAGAGAGAGAGAGAGAGAGAGAGAGAGAGAGAGAGAGAGAGAGAGAGAGAGAGAGAGAGAGAGAGAGAGAGAGAGAGAGTGGAAGGGGGTGGAAGAGGAAGAAAAAGAAATAGAAGAGTGTAATTGTCCCACACAGTTAAATAGAAATAGAGTTTTAAAGTGACATAGACAGATACGGAAAATTAAAAAAAAATTGGATCGACAGTAAGAGAACAGTGGCAAAGAAAAAAGATGGAGAGAGTTAGATAGATAGATAGATAGATAGAGAGAGAGAGAGAGAGAGAGAGAGAGAGAGAGAGAGAGAGAGAGAGAGAGAGAGAGAACGAGAGAGAGGTGGGTTAGAGAAGGGGCAAGTAGAGGAGGCTGAAGGAGAAAAAGTGTCGAAGGGGACGAATGAGAACGAGAAGAAACAAATAGCGACATAAAGTTAGAGAGATAGAAAAAGTAATAAACCGCCCTGGCAAATAAAAGAAGGATATATATATAATTATATACATATATATGTAGAGAGAGAGAGAGAGAGAGAGGGAGAGAGAGAGAGAGAGAGAGAGAGAGAGAGAGAGAGAGAGAGAGAGAGAGAGAGAGAGAGAGAGAGAGAGAGAGGGAAAATGAAAAAAGGTAGTCAAAGCAAGAGAAAGATGAGAGAGGAAGTGAGGTGTAAAGAGAATGAGAGATCGGTAAAAACGATTAAGAGATTGAGATATTTAGAACCCGATACGCATACAAAGATTTGGAGATAAATAGCGCAATAAACAGAGGTGTGATGTCTTACATTGAATAATAACACTTAACGTTAGGGTCATGAAGTCAGGGTTTCAAACTCCAAACCATCAAGATGTGAACTTTCTTGTAAAAATCACTATCAGACCTCAGTCTCACCCTGGAGCATAATTAGTCCATCAGTCCCCAGTCTAGAAACAGTTATGCGCTATGGCAAAAGCTGTCCCCTGCATGAGTTAAGCAATATTATACTTGTTGGTAATAGTCTGTTCAGAAGTCTACATAAACAGCTTTGAACATTTCGGATAACAGCAAGTCATATAAAACAACCAAGTAGTTGAAATCGCGTAATAATTATATTGACTGGATAGAAACGCAAAGCTTGAACTTCGGTCATGGCGTCTAATCTTTTGAAAATGTTACAAAAAGTTCAAAGAGCGCATTAGTGTATGAAAGTGATACCGTTAGGATTTGTTTCATTATGAACTTGTGTGCTAGCATTTTTTTTCAAGCCATCATGCGTCTTAATTTTATAACTCCTTTACACTATTGTTATGAATTGCTTTTCACGCACCCCCCCCCCCCCCAAAAAAAAAAAAAAAAGAAAAAAAAAAATAATAAAATCGATGTAAAACTTCAAAAGGGGAAACAATCGCCATTATTAGCAGTTGATTTTCGTAACGTCGGAACTAACCCCCCCCCCCCCCCCCAAAAAAAAAAAATAATAAAATCGATGTAAAACTTCAAAAGGGGAAACAATCGCCATTATTAGCAGTTGATTTTCGTAACGTCGGAACTATGAGGCGTAAACAAAACCAGTGAAGGCACAATGCTCAGAGCCTCGACACAGCTCTGTTCAGAGACCGTCCGTGTGGTAAATGGGGATAAAAGGGAGCATGAGGGCCAGAGCAGAACACCGTTAACCTCAGAATGCTCACTGGAACTTCTTGTGGGTGTAGAGAAAAATGGTGGTTGGGGGGAAGGTATGGATGAGAATTTTACCACACCAGATAATGAGCTTGACCATAATAATTATTTTTTAACAACATTTTATGATTTTTAGAGCTACTCAACAAAAAGATTTAGGGCTTAGAGATACAGTGTGTGAACAAAGTGATGAATATCATTATATAGAGGATGAATGAGTGATAGAGAAGTTAGGAGATGTCAGTAAGATAATGGAAATGTGTTTGGAAACTAGAGACAGGTAAAGGGCAAAATGAGAGAGAGAGAGAGAGAGAGAGAGAGAGAGAGAGAGAGAGAGAGAGAGAGAGAGAGAGACAGACAGACAGACAGACAGACAGACAGGCAGACAAACAGACAGACAAAGAGAGAGAGAGCGAGAGAGAGAAAGAGAGCGAGAGAGAGAGAGAGAAAGAGAGCGAGAGAGAGAGAAAGAGAGAAAGAGAGAGAGAGAGAGAGAGAGAGAGAGAGAGAGAGAGAGAGAGAGAGAGAGAGAGAAAGAGAGCGAGAGAGAGAGAAAGAGAGCGAGAGAGAGAGAGAGAAAGAGAGAAAGAGAGAGAGAGAGAGAACGAGAGAGAGAGAAAGAGAGAGATAAAGAGAGAGAGCGAGAGAGAGAGAAAGAGAGCGAGAGAGAGAAAGAGAGCTAGAGAGAGAGAGAGAAAGAGAGAGAGAGACAGAGAGAGAGAGAGAGAGAGAAAGAGAGCGAGAGAGAGAGAGAGAAAGAGAGAAAGAGAGAGAGAGAGAGAGAGAGAGAGAGAGAGAGAGAGAGAGAGAGAGAGAGAGAGAGAACAGAGCACGCCAGATAAACCTTCTCTCGCCATAATTATCTCTTTCCTCTCGACCAGCACTCCCCATTGACGTCATAGCTCCGGTGATGAACGACCCCAAAGATTAAGCCTGGCTTTGTCTAACTGGCATGTTTTATGACAACTAAGCCCAGTGTACAGAGAGCTGGCCAGGAAGCTTTTGTTTTCCGGAAAACTCAAGCCATTTTTTTAACCATTGTCACAGAAGTTTAATAAATCACTCTTGTCAACAAGCGGCTAAATTTAACCCGTTCAGAACAACTTTTCCCAGAGCTTCTAGTCAATTTGACATCGCCAGTTCTATGCTTCAATAGCCCGTCAGAGTGAGTTCACTCGCGGCTTAAAAACAGAGAGAACAATGAAGAGAATACAGGGTATTATGCCATGGTTAACACTCATTCTTCTGTAAGATATATTATTTTTCCAGGCGCTTAAAGAGAGAGAGAGAGAGAGAGAGAGAGAGAGAGAGAGAGAGAGAGAGAGAGAGAGAAGACAGAACCATAGCTCTTGTTTTAATTGGCAGACACCTCTAACTGCCATGCGTGGTCATGTGGAAACCCTTGACTCCCAGACGAGAAGATCCAGGGTTCGAATCCTGAGTGTAGCTAGTCGGGCGACTGGTCCATGGTAAACTTTTGTCATGGCTATACATAAGTACACAACTTCTGACAGAGTAAACACTTGCAAATAAACTAAAACAAATTATACTTTTTATTTTTCTTTAAAATCTTAAGATTTTGCGTTAAAATTATTGGAATCCACGTTTTTATGATTGCAAGAATAGCATAACAAGCTTTGACTCTAAGACAAGCCATACAAAATAATGACTCATGTTTAAGCTCGGATTCACAAATATGTTTTTTATTGTTGTGTTTTTAAGAATCAACAACGTTTTATTTACATTGAAAAAAATCATTAGCCTCTGAACAGAGATCATGCATCGATGGATTTCAAACATTCAGACAGTATCTACATTCTGTTTATTAAATTATTGTAAGAACATCGAAATAAGGAATCTTTAAAAAATAATACTAGCTTAGAACTAAAAAAAAAAGATATTTATCTTCGAAAATTTGGATTAATTTTTGAAAATCTAATTTAAAAAAAAAAGCCTTTTGCTCAAACACCCATCTTTTAAGGACAAGAGCGCAGTCTTCAGGAGCTTTATGGACAATGTGAAAATATAAGGAAGAAGAAATAATATAATTTAATGTAGGAGTGGCGAAAATATGTCAATATACGTTTATACGGTATAAATTTTAAAATAAATTATTAACGGTCCATAATAATCGTTTACGGTATTTCACGCGACGAAGTTTAGACTAGAGAGTTGAAATAAACTGTCGCGCTGCGAAATACAGGATTACTAAGTTACCGTCTGTTGTAACACAAGGTTTAATACATACACGCATCACTTTTGTCGATCATTCTTACGAACCATTTATAAAAAAGAATGCAATGAAAAAAAAAACGATAAAAAGTTTTTTGTAACAGACAATGTTTAAATCGCAATATTGTGTTTCCTATTTAAATATTAAAAGGCTCTCTGTTGACAATCCTGAAATCAGCATTGAGGTATCATCTTCATTGATTTCTTTGTGTGTTCAGACAATACACCAGTCTCTGTGCTCAGTGTCCGCCACCTAGAGAGCTAACCCAGACGACTGAAGACCTTGTTGAGAAGTCCACCCAGGAAGGACTCCATCTTGTTCCTGGCGTTAGCATCCATAGGTTGCCAGTTTGATATCTTAGTGATGATGTCTCTTAAGACGGGTGGTGTCCTCAGCTCTTGCTGAGACCCGGATCCTCCGGAAGACCTGGAGTTCCCGAACAACCTCCCGCGGACCGGAGATCTGCCGGGCTGTTGCTGGGATCCAGAACCTCTCAACCTCCCCAACAACCCAGAACTGCTAGGCTGTTGCTGGGATCCAGAACCTCCCAACCTGCCCAGCAGTCCTCCGAAGATCGGGGCGTCTTTAGCGATGACCTGGTCCACACCGGAAGTCTGGCTGAGCGGGGTTCCCCCACAGTCTGCCTCTGACACGGTCACGCCCCTCACGACGAACGTGGCAGAGCATCTGTTGCAGAAGTTGGGCACACACTCAGCGTTGGACACACTTGGGCAGGAAGCCACAGAACACGGGTCCACAAAACAGGACACGATACGTCCGTTACAAACCTCGTCTGTTTGGCCGGAAACTAGAGAAGAGAGAGACGACGATTTATTTAATTTTTTTTTTTTAGAAAAGGCAGTGGTACATAATTATGATTGACACAACTTATTAATAACAAATCAAACATAGCATGTTATGAAAAGAAATGCTTTTTTTTTTTTTTTAAGAATATCAAACTTTGAAGAAAAACAAGAAAAAATATATATTAAGTTTCATGGTATGATACTGTCTTTCAGTGAAAGCCAAAAAAAAAATCTGCTTCAAGAACCACAGGGATCAAAAGTTGAACAGACTTACAAATTATCTTCAGTTCTAATCTGGCATTTCCGAAAAAAGAAATCAAACGTAAGGAAAAAAATCGTATTTAAAGATAAGATAAATTATGGCAAGAAATATCAAATGAAATCAATGTTTAAGATATCCGTGCTTCGCAGTTACCATTCAAACTACTTTCTGATACGATTTCTTTCACAGGGAACATAACTTATCCGCTCCCTGGACCAATAACAGAGTTAAGATCAGAGCTTCAGCCTCGTGATGATCTGACGCTATACAACATCATATTACAGTACTAAGATATAGTACTACATTTAGGTCTAGTTTTATATTCCCACGCTTGGTACACATTTATAAATCATAATTATGCTTTAAAAGACCTTTATTCTAACTGGAGAATTTAATCTGTATGAGATCTAAATACTGCGGGTCATTGAAGAAAACCAAATCTTTATTAAATAATCCCAAAACAAAACAATAGCCAACATCTAACATGCTATTGTTTTTCTTTGGCGCACATTTAAAAAAAACCCGTTATGAAGTTTACAATCAATCTTGGGTGTTAGAAAAATTTTACCCTGATCTTTTTTATATTTCGTATTTTTAACAGTTTCTTCAGATCTTGATTAGGTGTATAACTTGTTGGTGCCTCTATGTTTATAACTTGTATTTCCGATGAGATAATTTTCCAAAATAAGAAAGATTCCTCGAACTTGACAACATTTAAACTATTTAAGTTTAGCAGCAGTCAATGCTCTAATGTTCATCTTTAGTGGAATTTTACATAAAAATAAATAAATAAATACATTGATTTAACTTCTCTGCGATCTGTTTTACATGTCACAAAAATTAAATTCGGATCGCTTTAGACACGAATGCGTTGGATGCGTAGAAAAAAAATACCATAGTCAATCATAATCATAATCAAATTAAACCTAGCCTCTGAACCCGAATGGTTTTAGCCTATCTTCTTACTTGAGAGTGAGAACACCACGCTGCAGAGAGTGGCGCACATCAACAAAAAGAATTCCATGATGATGTTGGTTAAAACTGCACAAAGTATTTGAATGAAGACTGAAAAGTATAATTATATTAATGATAATATTAACATGAAGTGACCAGGAATTTCAGCAGCGCTGGGTCTAGTAGCAGTTAACACTCTGATGAGAGTCGGAGCTAAAGTATTTTCAAGAGCCCTTTTTATAAAGACCAAGAAAGCGAAAGGGCACGATTTTTCGACTTCCGTGCGTACAAGGGCAGGTAAGCCTCGCCGCCAATCACCGACTTGTCCTTATCCTAGTTGACATCTCTGTTACCTGCCCCTGCGTCAGAGGGGAAATCTGCGCATCTCGGTGCAGACTGAGAAAAACCAACCCCAAGTTCCTGTCCTCAGGAAAAACCACCGGTTTCCTCCCTTACATACATCCACCATGGCTACCGTGAGAAAGTTCGTGGGTGACCTCTGAGAGACCCCTGACTGTATGACGTCACTGTGAAGTGTAACTACTTCGCGACCATAGTTGTTTATTATCTTCTCGTTGATTGATTGATAGATGTTGCTCTGTTTTGTTTCAAAGAGTTTCCCTTAAGCGGAAGAGAAGTTCAATATGTAATGATAAGACGCTAACATGCTAATATTCTCTGATTCTCTTTCCTTGTATCTCTCTCTCTCTCTCTCTCTCTCTCTCTCTCTCTCTCTCTCTCTCTCTCTCTCTCTCTCTCTCTCTCTCTCTACCATGTATCTAATCGTAAAAGTAAATTTTTGCCTTTTATTTCTCAGCTTATCTCTACCACCCTCCTTTTTTTTATTGCCGTCTCTTGCTTCTCCTAATCTTACACGATAAAATATCTATCTTTCATACACAGTACCTGACGGTTTTTTTTTTCTATCTTTCCCTCTCTATGCAGACAGATCAGAACTTTCCCTATAACTATATATATAATTATATATATTTACATACCCACCTATTTATCTATCATCGATCTATCTGTGTATCTTGTATCTCCTTTATCTATCCATCAAAATCGCGACTATATAATAGTTTTGAATAAAATTGAGCCGGCGCGTAATACTAAACAGGGTGTGTGTCACTGCCTTACTTTCATTTTGAAAAAATTAAAGTAAAAATGTTTTCCCTGCCGATCACCGAGCGAAGGAGTAAATCATTCAATAATGTTGATTAAATATGTGTTTGCGTGGGAAAATCTGATTTTTCATCTCACCCACCTTTTACTAGTCAGATATTACTATGTCTTCCAGAGGCTTTCATGACAACAATAAGATGTATCTTAAAGATTTTTTTAATATAGTGATATATTTCTGACCACTCCACTCTCTCTTAAATAACAAATAATCACCACGTTTTTCTGCGAACAACCTATTCGCCTCTTTGTGGACTAATACAACCACTCTTTAATGAAGCAGTTGTTTTGCAAACTTAACAGGCTGTCTGTTTCTCTTTGCATTAATAAAAATGTACAGGAAGAAACGACTATATTTTCTTCATTTTGAAGTTTTGACCTTTTTCTAAGGAGATATTATTTAAATTCAAATAATAAAACATCATATTTTCCTTTATAAGAAAGAAGTTAGGAAATTTGTACTACTGATTGGCTAAAGCACTTTCCACTCTGTTTGCGACGAATACCATGACGTTGCAATCGGGTATAAAAATTATACGAACTTTTTCAATACCCCGGTATGGCGACCATTACCACAGCAACCCCAAAGCAAATCTGTCTTGGAAATGTTTGACATAAGCTGCATGCTCATTCATAACAACCCTAAGGTAAAAAGATAGAGACATAGAGTGGGAAAATTCATCAGGGATAGCGATAGCAATCTTAAGAAAATAACCTAATTATTTTTTTCTGACGAAATCGTATTCTATTTGATGCTGTACCTAGAGCATACTTATGTCCACAATACGAGTCCATTTTTATTCTGGTGTCATAAATACTGTCCTGTTCAAAACGTGTTCAGTGTCAATCCACCGTCAAAAACATTCTTAGGTCCCCGTGTCCATCTCACAAGGGGAGGTAAGCCGCAGGGAGCGCTCGGTGGTAAGTCCTGGTCCAGCCAATGTGTTCACAGTTTACTTTCCTTAGATCTTTAGTCGGCATAGGTCTTCTTTTAATCTTGGCCTTGAAACTGACCACAACAAGCCAGTGACCTCTGCACCCTAAGGTCAAGACAAGTGCTGTCATGGAGAAATTATTATAAGTGCATGTGTACGTGTGTGGTGTGTGTGTGTGCGTGCGGAGAGAGAGAGTGGCTGGAGAAGAGGATCCACAATTTAGAGTGAGGCGCCGCTAACATTACAGGTATGCTGGCTAAAACACGATACAGAGATAAACTTTCCATAAAACGCTTTTAAAGAGAAACAGAACGGCTTTCTGTCCTGCACAAATCCTTCAAGGCACTAATTTTAGAGGTTCAAAGTGATAAAAGATGAGAAAATCTGCACGTTGGACAGTTTTAATGCAGTTTTTATTCAATTTTGTATTTCCTGTATGGAGTGCCTGTTTTTCTTTAAATAGTGATTGGATGAACGTTTCCTTTCTCATACCATTTATGAACTTTAATCAACATTCTTGGCTTTATAATCTCCCATTACTTTTTTCTCTCAAAATTTATTTCCATCCTATTTTGCGAAAAAAATAGTTTTAACCACCGTCCACTCTTG
The DNA here is from genome assembly GCA_033675545.1 of Elysia crispata. Classification (NCBI taxonomy): domain Eukaryota; kingdom Metazoa; phylum Mollusca; class Gastropoda; family Plakobranchidae; genus Elysia; species Elysia crispata. Next base: position 279,020 of record JAWDGP010001865.1, read on the forward strand.
GTTTAAATTTTGCCATCAGCAGAGAGAGAAAGAGAGAGAGAGAGAGAGAGAGAGAGAGAGAGAGAGAGAGAGAGAGAGAGAGAGAGAGAGAGAGACAGACAGACAGACAGACAGAGAGACAGAGACAGAGACAGAGACAGAGAGAGAGAGAGACATAGAGAGAGAGAGAGAGAGAGAGAGAGACAGTGAGAGACAGAGACAGAGACATAGAAAGAGTTAGAGAGATGATCTTAGGACTAGCGGTGCTTCTTTCGTTCTTTATTTGATTCTTTCCTCTCCTGCGTTATTTGGACATAATAGCCAATGACAAACCTTCACCCGAACCTGCTTTCCAAGAGATACCAGTAATTAGAAACAACACCCAATCGAACCCCCTCCACCTACCAAACCCTTTTTAGATTTCACTTATTATTTCCAGATCCTCCACAGCTCCATCCACTCCAAAGTAAACTGGGATTCCTGTTAAGCTTTAGTCGGGCCGAGTAGAGCTGAAAGTCCAATGCCAAAGTCTTGTCCAAGTTAAGTTGTGAGATCCGAACCCATAATTATCCAAGAGTCAGTGCAGATCTGAGGATGACTGCTTTATCTAGTGGCCACTGACGCTATGCTCACTGGCCTGCAGTGGGTAGTGAATCAATATTTTTATTTATCGGAATTATGGCCTTTCTTCGCGTCACGCTTTTAAAGATCAACTGTATTCAATTTACAAATATAGCATACACAGATTGGAAAACAAATTTGGAATGTTTGAATTTTACAAATATGTCCCCGACAGGCTATAATCAATAAAATATCTTTCCTCCTAGGCTTAAAAGCTGATCACCAGCTCACGTGACTGTCTTAGGATTTTTCGGATAATTCAAGGAATGTAGAATTAACGAGAGAACAAAATTGACAAAGGCAAACCTCCTTATACAAGAACCAAGGGTCCAGCTCTAGATCATGATCACATGCACAATGGTTTATTGCTCAGTCTGAAAAGAAAGTTTAACAAATCATAAACAAAATAAAAATGATACAAATTAATTATTCAAAGGTAACATAGTGCAGCTGGACCGCAAAGAAAAATCCTTCACAAGTGTATCACAACGTGTATCCACATAGTTTGCTCAAGGTAGTTGTTTTGGAAGCTAAAACCAGTGCGACTCTGCCTAAGGCTAATCTAAATCGCGATCACGATGTTAGTTTGTGTTAATATTGAAACCTTGGGACCTTTCAAGGTTCCCAGTTTTGACGCCATTACGCTGTGTGCTTTGATCGTCGGATTTCCTCTGAGCCTTGACTGCGGCCTGCAGGCAGGTTATAGCGAAATGTTTTTCTCCGGTCATTCACGATAAGCAGATTCCTTCCCTGAAAAAAAATTAGAGTTGACCTGATTGGTAAAGGAACTGTCGAAACATTTAGTTTACAAAAACAATGTGAGTCAGTTCGAAGCCACAAACTACACTAACATGCTGAGGAAAAAAAAACAACATAGCCATATTTAAAATCGTTCAAGGCCAGTCTTCTTCAAAGAGTATTTTTAACAGTTGGCTGTTTATGGCTAAGGAATGCACTGATTCCAGTTTATTGTGTGTGTGGGATGGAGAAAAAAGGAAAGAATGAGAGAGAGAAAGAGAGAGAGAGAGAGAGAGAGAGAGAGAGAGAGAGAGAGAGAGAGAGAGAGAGAGAGAGAGAGAGAGAGAGAGAGAGAGAGAGAGAGAGAGAGAGAGAGAGAGAGAGAGAGAGAGAGAGAGAGAGAGAGAGAGAACCGGACAGACAATTAGAGATACTGGAAAACTGAGAAACATTAAATACCTGGAGCAAAAAAAAGGTAACAGACAGATAGAGAACGAGTAAGAAATATGAAGGTGAACTTCTTCATAAGATCTGCATGCGCTATCTTCAACACATAAAAAAATAGGAAAATGTTAACTTATAGTATGTTGACACCAACTAAAAGATATTGGTGGATCCACGGAAGAATTATAGTCAGACGATGTAGCTGCGGTCAATTAGCTCACTTGATGGAATAACAGTAAGTCTTGGGTTCGATCCCCGCCTGAGAAACTTGGGGATAAGATAGGGTATCATGTAGTCCACCCTGGCCACAACTTGACGACACAAATCGACGTCTCGGTAGACAATAAATAATATGTCCTAGATCGAAGGACAGGTCAGAAGTGACATCCTGCCATCACTGAAAACAGATCTCGGACGGTAAACTATAGTTCTCTTTCCGAGAATCTCACGCAGTTCTCCACACCACCGCTACACGGACGACGCTTTGTCTGGTCAGAGAGTGAAACTAGAGAGTTAAGGTGTGGTCTGAGATTTTCGCAAGTCCTGGTTTAGTCCTGTGTTATTGCAAATTAAGACTGGCTTTCCTGTGACAGAAGCTAGGGATTCTGGCCTTTTCTGGACTTTTCCACTAATGCAAGAACACTTCAAACTTAATTCACATTCACATGACCTTTACCTGATCCAGAGTGAAAGCAGTCATGACCTCCTGAACAAAAGTCCAGACCATAAAGCAGTCGTTTAATCAGATTTTTATGTTAGCACCAGACAATAAACTTTGTTAGTATTTGTAAGGGATTATAATTATTGCATGTTTTCATTGGTTGTTTGGTGCGTTTGGTGGACTTGATAATCTTAGTCTATGTCTCTCTCGAGATTGGGAACCTATATTGTCATTGTTCCCAAAATCTCTCTTTACGTCTCATTCACTTTCCATTTCTCTTCTTATTTTTTACTTTTTCTGTCTGTCTGTCTGTCTGTGTGTGTGTGTGTGTGTGTCTTTTTATCTCTCTACCTCTCTCTCTCTCTCTCTCTCTCTCTTTCTTTCTTCACGTCTTGCTTTCCTGAGATCCCACCATCTTGTCTTTCCTCAGTCTTCACCCCGCGCTCTGTCTGTCTATCTGTCTGTCTGTCTGTCTGTCTGTCTGTCTGTCTGTCTGTCTGTCTGTCTGTCTGTCTGTCTGTCTGTCTGTCTGTCTGTCTATCTGTCTCTCTATCTCTCTTTATCTCTGTACCTCTCTCTCTACCTCTCTCTCTTTCTTTCTTTCTTCACGTCTTGCTTTCCTGAGATCCCACCATCTTGACTTTCCTCAAGTCTGCACCCCGCACTTAGTCTGTCTGTCTGTCTGTCTGTCTGTCTATCTGTCTGTCTATCTCTCTTTATCTCTGTACCTCTCTCTCTCTCTCTCTCTCTCTTTCTTTCTTTCTTCACGTCTTGCTTTCCTGAGATCCCACCATCTTGTCTTTCCTCAGTCTGCACCCCGCACTTTGTCTGTCTGTCTGTCTGTCTGTCTGTCTCTCTATCTCTCTTTATCTCTGTACCTCTCTCTCTCTCTCTCTCTCTCTCTCTCTCTCTCTCTCTCTCTCTTTCTTTCTTTCTTCACGTCTTGCTTTCCTGAGATCCCACCATCTTGTCTTTCCTCAGTCTGCACCCCGCGCTCTCTCAGGCTGTCTGTCTGTCTGTCTGTCAGGCTGTCTGTCTGTCTGTCTGTCTCTGTGTCTCTATCTTTCCCCGCTCTCTGACTCTCACATGTAAACGCAATAGTCTACATCTACATACAACAAAACAATAGATTGACAGAAATTTAGGCTGACAATAAGGATGTTTCAAGTCCGATGCTAACTGGACTCTCCTGTGGTCAGATCTAACGATCTATATGCCACGCTTGTCGGAAAGCCGCTTTCTACTCATATCTATGTTTCTAGAAACTTAGGCAAAACGAAACTAAGCAATTAAACAGACTTATTCCTCTACATCAGCTCAGTCAGTAGATGATCTACTCGCATTATTATGCTGTTCAATAATTTTGTTGTAACGAGAGATCAGTGGTGTTGGTTCGACCCTAACTAAGCAGCCTAAACGGTGACTAACATAACTTCTAAAAATATTTGTGGAAATCGTTGAAATGAAGGCGTGAGTTGAAACGAGCCACTAACTTCAGATCCAAACACTGTTACTTAGAGAGCTATAGAGATAGCTATTTTTGTAGAATCTAATTTTCCTCTCGTTTAGTCAGATATTGTTTCTATGATAAAAGCTCTCGCTATAAATCACGAGAGAGAGAGAGAGAGAGAGAGAGAGAGAGAGAGAGAGAGAGAGAGAGAGAGAGAGAGAGAGAAGAGCTAGAGAGAGAGAGAGCGAAAGGATACACACACACACACACATATATATATATAACATACCCATACCCGTGCACAAACACAAAAACACACATCGTCCTAGAAGTCTTTCAAAGACTATTAGAATTTTTGCTCTCACCAAATCTTTGATAACGTGCAAAAAAAGTTTATTTCTTTTGAAAACGAAGATTAAAACATCAAAGCAAAAGACTAAAGACTACATGTTTTTGAACTAACGAAACATAAAATTAAATAGATTACACAACTGATAAAGCGGTAAAACATCTTTGAAATCTAAGAGATTCTTGATTTGTTTATGGATCTTTTTATTCCAGTTAACATGTTGCAAAATATGAATCGCCATTTCAGCAATAATAACTATTCCTACATATATTCTACAATATATTGAAAATATGACTCAATCTCTTTCCTCTTTTTAGTTCTCTTATATCAGGAAGAAAAAAAACTGTACGGAGGAAAAGAGAAAAATTCCACAAATGTGAAGGAAATGTCAGTTGCGATTGTCCAATTATAGTCTAAATAGATACTAATTCACTGGTACCATCCTACAGTAGAGCGAAGCTATCAGATCAATCGTCACAGTCAAGGCTCAGATCAGTTTGGAATTCTCCTAAAATATCCTGCCTTGTTGTTTTGGGCATTCTAAACCATCAAGATTACAGTATCTATTAATAGATCAAGCATAATATGTGGACGCTTAACCAAGGCTACCGAGCATTTTGAAGAGTCCACTGAAGAAAGCCTCCACTATCTTCCTGAAGGTATCCTCTGATGATTTCCGCCCTTTCAGTATGTGGCTGATGATCTCGCCGATGATGGGGAGTCCCTTAGGCTTTGACTTGGAACTTCCCGAGCTGCCTGACTTTCCAAAAATAGCTCTTAGCAGCGGGAATCTGGGTGAGCTGCGAGGACTTCTCGACTTGAGCTCAGGACTAAAGCTCGATGAGCTCCTGGAACCGCCAGACATCATGCTCAGGAGCGGAGTGCCTCGTGAGGTGCGCCGAGTTTCTGATGTCTGGCGCGACTTCGAGCTGCTGGAAACTGCCAAGTCGTTGCCCAAAACCTGCGAGCTGCTAAGTTTGGAGTTGCTTAACAGTTGGTGCAGAGTCCGGGAGATATCAGAGTCTCCGGAAGGGTCAGACCTGCCAGAGTCTCTTACCGTGATGGAGGAGCTTCTTGGTTTGACCGGATCCGAACTGGACACGCCTGCATCATAGAAAATAAGGAGAACATTCAGATGTAAACTATCAGAATGAACCGCTATCGAAGCCAAACATGTTTAAAAATTATACACCTGAGTTCCGTTTCGTAATTATAAAAGACATCAAAAGTTTCTTCCATAACTTGTTTCGTTTTCTATTGTTCATCGTCTTTCGGTGTTAATCTCTATCTTAGTGACAATTCACGTGATTTGAATTTAATAGTGGTACTTTTTATGGTCTATACATTATTTTCCTACAAATCTATCCACATTTTGTTGAGCATCAATTTACTAGAGATATTTGTAAAATTGTCATGATTTGCGTTCTTTGAATTTTGAAATATCTCGAATAAAAGCATATATAAAGTGTCCCATAACTTTGAATAAAAAGAAAAGAGTTGTTGGTGGATATGAAGTGAGATGAAAAAAGAAAAAGAAAGAAAAAAAACCCAGTGAGGTACAGTTTTCCGTTTGATTTGTTTCACAAATAAGCAAAAGACTGTGAGAGAAACCTAAGGAGCTTTAAACAGATTAGAACTCACTAAAATCTTGTCTGAAACAGGTCAATGATAGGGTAACTTACTCAAAATTGTTTCAACCACAGACAAAATACAAGTTCTTGTGCTTCACCATTTTAGGGAAGCATTGTTCCTTTTATGATCATGTGTGAGATATATATGTTAGCGGAACATTTAACAGGGTGGGATAAATCTGTTCATTGCTAAAGCGCCTTAGAAAATCGCGCCAGAAACCAGGACCTACGCCAAACCTCTGTTCCCAGTATCTGCTTTCAATTGCAACGAAGCTTCAATCTGATGTCCGCTGAATACTCTTACTTCCAACTTGACTTCTATCCTGGAATCATGACTGTTTACTAACCCTCGCTCCCCGAGGCTGGCCCTGTAAGTGAAACTAAGTGGCACAAAGCGATGGAAGTTCCCTATAAAACTGTTCTGGGCCTGGAGTCGACTCTACATTTGATCAAGAACTTTCACGTCGATCTGGTTCCAGGTTATTTATAGAAATACATAGAACAAACCATTGTCTCAGGATCTCCAAACATGTTTCTTTACCTGAGAGAGCCAGAACACAGAGAGTGGCCCAAACGAAAGCGCCCGTCTCCATGGCAACGCTGATTACTTAACTCCTGAATGACAGTCACAACTTCACCTTCCCAGGACAGACACTTTTATTCCCTGAACTCAGATAACCATGGTCCCCGATCAACAAAACTGAAAGAAACCGGTTCTATGGAGCATCTCAAAGCTCAAAGATTACAAGAGCCGTATTTATACGACAGATCCGATGGACGGATACGACAATTTATCAATGTCTCCCCTTGAACAAAGGGCAGGTAAGCATCTCCGCCACTCACTAAGTTGGAACGATCGGTGTCGGGATTTTGGTTACCTACCTTTGTGTCAGGAAGGGTCAGTTGTTATGTTCTGGGTGCAGACATGATTCATCAATACGTAGATTTGACAAAGAACATCTTACGATTTATTTGCCACAGGGGAACAGTCAGCTCGGTGGACATTGCAAGCCTGGTACCGCAAACCAAGCAATGCTGCGTTGGGTGAGCTGTCAATGTCTCCTTCTGACAAAGTGTATCAAGATTCAGATATTTTCTTGACAAATAAACAAAAATGGCTTTTTAGTATTACGATGTAGGAATATCTTAAAAATCTTGACTTCTTTGATAAGCTTATAAAATTTGTCTTTTCATTGATAAGTTCGAACACCCAACAAAATCTTGAGTTCATGGCTTGAATCAAGTACAATTTCAACCACCACTATTCTGATATGTATGTGAGAGTGAGAGAGAGAGAGAGAGAGAGAGAGAGAGAGAGAGAGAGAGAGAGAGAGAGAGAGAGAGAGAGAGAGAGAGAGAGAGAGAGAGAGAGAGAGAGAGAGAGAGAGAGAGAATTTTGTTATGTTGCTGCCACGTATTTCGCTTGAATGTTCCTTAATATTCCGTAGTTTCAAGTTATTATTTACATCTTGGAAGTACGCAAGGTTGTCTGTCGCCACAGAAAAGAGAGCGCGCAAGGAGGAAATCACTTATCCTGGGAGTCCAAGTTAAACATCGGCGGCGGTAAGTTGTCTCGAGTCTCAGGTCTCTAGTGATTGAGTTTTGGGGCCTCGCTTCTTCACTTCCATCACTCGTGACATCTGTCCTATTGCTCATAAATCTGAAATCACTGAGAATCTGCTAAAATATGAAAATGAAAAGCCGGTCTGCACATTAATAGTATACCTCTTTGTGAAACCACCTTCCCTACTTAAATCAAACGTTTCAATCAATCCATCCATCAATCATTCAGTCATTCACAGCTCCATATTACAGAGTGAGAAGTCAAATGGATTTTTTATTTTAATCAAGACTAATGCTCAAAGGAAAATTACCAAGTATTCCACCCTAAATTTAAAATATTAACCATAATGCCCTGCTTCTTCTTAGCGTGAAAGCTTTTCCTGCACAATAAATGCTGATAGACAAGATCTCCGTAACCATCATGTGAAGACACTCTGAACTTACAAAAAAAAAAGCCCTACACTTCCATAATACGTCACAAATCTTCCAAAGTGTCAAAGTGATCCCCTTCATTTAAATTGTCCAGAAGAATTTTAGAAAAAAAAACAAACAAACCCAACAACAAAAGGGAAATAAAAGTCTCTTCAGTACTCAAGTACACAAAAGAATTAAACAATGATAACTCCACAAAAACTAATTCTAATTTAAGAAGATTAGTACAATACTTAAGCAATCAGGTTTGATTACATTTTCGTTAAGATCCCCCTGGTTGCAAAGATTTGCATGCATCAATGCACTCATTGCTTAGAATGCAGTCAACTTTTTCTAATACTAACTTCTCTGCACGTTGATGGCAAGGGTCTAGACCTGTAGATCACATAGAACCGAAGTGATGGATTAGCAAAGTGGTGAACCTGACAGGGTATTGTAGGTTACACAGTACAGTCCAACCTACTGTCTTCCTGATGGTAGTGACCAGGAACAAAATCACTATTGAGACAGTTTCACGTTATGTGGGCATGGTGCATGGTACGAGTACGGCAGGTAATACTTGCATTTCCTTACATAGACAGCGAGCTATCCACAGACGCGGGGAGAGAGGAAGCAGATAGTGTAATCAGGAGACAGGCGGACTAGACAGACCAAGATGGGTCTCAGCCATGTATGACCCACCATCCGACTGACAGATTACCGTGAGTTTGTGTGTAAAGTAGTTTCTTATTATCTGATCCGTTCGGTACACCGCTGACTTTATATTCAAATCCGGGCAAAGATAGAGGCCGGGCAAAGTTCACACGGCCAAGTTCCAATATTCAAAGAAAAAGAGTGAGACAGAGAGGAGAAAAGAGACAGGATAGAGAGAGAGAGAGAGAGAGAGAGAGAGAGAGAGAGAGAGAGAGAGAGAGAGAGAGAGAGAGAGAGAGAGAGAGAGAGATGATTCTATCTATATTATTATCTGATCCAGCTGTTATACCGACTTCAGTACTAGGAGCTTCTGAGCCAGAGACCGGAAGCAAAGACAAACCATTCTGTTTGAGGGTAGGTTTTTTTCGCCTCTGAAATCCATACCGGTATTTTATTTAAAAGTGAGCAAGGTTTAATTACCTACTATCTGCAAGAAAAAGGAGGAGGAAGACATAGCGAAAGAAAAAATGTTGTTCTCCTGGGTACAGTCCACAACTCAGATTGATAGATAGTCTTTATATAGTCGAGGATAGGATGGACAGTTATATTTAACTGATTTTAAAAAAAAAGCATATTTTCTGTAGGCTTATGATCTGTAGTTACAGGTTCACACACTCACACAGTAGGTCAGGCAGAGATGGAAAGAGAGAAATAGAGAGAAATATAAAAAAAGAAAGAAAAAGAGAAAAGACAGAGAGTGAGACAAATTACGGCAGATCTAAAATCTGGAAAAGGTGACTCTGACCTGAGTGTTTGTAGTGCAGTAGAAGAGAGAAGGATAGAAAGAGAGAGAGAGAGAGAGAGAGAGAGAGAGAGAGAAAGAGAGAGAGAGATGGAAAGAGAGAGATGTACAGACTAGACATATGAACATGATAATTATGATAACGGAAAATAAGTCTGACCAGCGCTAACCAAGCCCGGATAGCATTTGGCTAAATCATTATTTGAGAATAGAAAAAAAAAATTATAACAATAATCACACCAAGGAAGGCCCTATATATAATTTACTTCATTTTCACCGTAACAGTAATAAATTTATCAAATCGCATGCACATTTCTCCAAACGGTACGTTTGTTTCTTCTGCTTTGGTGTTCGATAAAAGGCGCGCACCTCTTCTGTCGAGCGGCTAGCTATGTATTGTAGAAGTATCAGCTTTAGGCGTCACTGGAATGTCACCCCCTAAAGGGCTGTCCCGGCCTATTAGTGGTTTTTACAAGTTGTTGTATATACAAGAGACTATTAATAGAGTCAAGACTATGAATGGTACTCGAGATCCCAATTAAAAACGGTTAAGGGAAATAACTGCGGAAATCTAATTTTTGTTTCAATTACTACCCTTGTTAGAGGTGGTGTTGGGTAAAACTGACAATGACAGTTTCTAGTTTATGAGCTAGATCCAAGTTTTATCTTTATTTTCATCAAAAGTAAATTACGGTAGGGAAAATTGCTTACTTTTTTATTTGTTTTTTGTTTTACAGTTTTTTGTTTTCTTTCATTTCCTTCTCGTTTGAGAAAGACTAAGGCAAGTTTAATATCATTCATCATAATTTCCACTTCACTTTTCGGTGATCTTACTTTTACTGATCTGTCTGACTAGACCTTTTTCGTGAATATCGTAATGGCAAAAGTTAGCTGGAAATCAAAGCAAACTTGTTAAAATTTAATGCGTTTTACTGTTTAGTGTTTTTAATGCAAACATCTATTCTTCTTTTTTTTTTTTCGGTGTACCTAGAAACTATACATAGACCTTTACTTCGATATTCTACTTATAAATAAGGCAACATAAAATAAGGCAACATACACCAGAGTAAAAGAAAGAAGTCCATATTTGGGGAGAAAACAGTCTAGGGTTTTAGAGGGCTTGTTGGAAGCAGTCTAGTTGTCCCTTCCTTGGATAGTTTCAATCTCCCCTTAGTTTCCCCAGGATAGCAGCTTTCCACCAAACCTATCAGGTCAGACCGCGCCACCAAACCAGGTGAATCGAACACGACACAACTATGGCACACTCAACGCTCTACCAGCTGAGCTGTTTGCTGCAGTACAATACACACAGCTAGATAGAAAGATGGAAAGAGAGAAGGACCTTCCATGGCGCAATGATGACTTATTTAAGGTTTGTATTATTTCTTTTCATAAAGAGTTGAAAAGAAAAAAAAAAAAAGATTTTCTCGATGCCAGTTTTTGCCTAAATAGTACACGAGTTATTTTTAAACATAATCTATAACCTTTTCGAAAAGCAATAATCTGCCATGTCCTCCTGTTTACATAGCTGGCCTTCTTAACCTTTCACTTTCTGGATCTTTTGCCACCTACTTTCCTCTTTTTTGTCTATGAGTTTCTTTTTTTCGCTCACTTCCATCTTCTCTTCCTACATCCTCTCTCTCTCTCTCTCTCTCTCTCTCTCTCTCTCTCTCTCTCTCTCTCTCTCTCTCTTTCTCTCTCTCTCCCTCCCCCTTTCCCCTCGTCCCTACTCTTTTCTTCACGCCCCGCTGAATTTCGTGCGATGATCCCTTTGATAGAGAGACCGATAGTCAGTGGCAGATGAAACACTGTGTTAGCGACAACCAATCCCTGTGAAATGGATGGTCAATCCCTGATGGTCAGTCGCTTTAATGCTGGACGACACATGGTTTAATGGAATCTATAATGGGTCATCTTGACCACCAGTTCCCGCTGTGTGATTGACCAGTGTGAGACCAACTCCCTGTTAAGATGACCAGTCGCACAGCGCGGGGTGAGAGACAGGTGATGCTCTTAATTAGAGTAACGGCCAGTAATGTGTGTTTGTCATCGTCAGTTCACCGGTCAGCTTGAAAACAGAAAACGGGCTCTATCCTCTGCAGACATTTACTTCCCCCTCAGACACCCGCCCCTCCCCTCTCGCCTTCCTGCCCCAGTCTAAGCAATTGGTAGTATATCGGAAAGGGGGAAAGGAGCGGGGGGAGGGGTAATGCTTTTCAGCTCAGAGCTTGAGAGCTTATAATGAAGAACTAGAAGAAAGCTGTAAAGTATTTGAAATACCTTTATCTCTGGCGGTAGTCATGTGACTACAACACGGCACTATTGCTAGTGCTGTGGTTCTAAAACGTGAGTAGAACCACGTAACTATATACTCTGTGGTAGAAGAAACAGCAAGATAGCATTTCAAATTTATCATCGTAAGGAGAATGAAGACTGCAGGTGGATTTTTCTTGTACTTGTGATCTCGCCTGGACCCTCTGACGAGCCGTTTTGGTGTCTCAACCTAACTGTCTTGTTCTTCAATATGTGAACAGGAAACAAAACCATGACTTTATCCCTCATCCTGTAGGCTTCTTTCAAAGTTTCTGAATTACAATAGGTTTTTGCCTATTTAAGGTGATATCCAAATTGTTTTCGGAGAGATTTGAATTATTTTCCGGAGGAGCCAGACTTCTTTACTGGGAAACGTATTTGAAGAAGAATGAAATCTGAAACATAAGGGGCAGAAAGTTTTTGAAAAGAGCTTTATTGCTGCAAGTCAAAAGGTAAAAGGCTTAACTTGAATGTTTCTAAAAATGTCTGAAGTCGTGTAAATGTAAATATTTTCAGTTGAGTACGACAAAACAAAACTCGCGAAGAGGGGTCCTGCGGATATCAGGGTGGAAGCTTTATCTCCGAAAACCCGAACGTTGATAGATTTCAAGATTATGCTGACTGAAATAGACAGAGAGAGAGAGAGAGAGAGAGAGAGAGAGAGAGAGAGAGAGAGAGAGAGAGAGAGAGAGAGAGAGAGTGAGAGAGAGAGAGAGAAAGAGAGAGAGCAAGAGAGAGTGAAAGAGTTAAAGAGAGGCAGACAGATAGACAGACAGACTGACAGACAGACAGACAGAGGGAGAGAGAGAGAGTGAGAGAGCGAGAGAGAGATGTAGAAAGAGGGAGAGAGAGACAGAGGGAGAGACAGAGAGAGAGAGACAGAGACAGAGAGAGACAGAGAGAAAGAGAGAGAGACAGAGAGACAGAGAGAGAGGAAGAGACAGAGGGAGAGAGAGACAGGGACAGAGACATAAAGAGACAGGGACAGAGAGAAACAGAGACAGGGACAGAGAGAGACATAGACAGAGAGGCAGAGACAGATTCAGAGAGAGAGAGGGAGAGAGAGACAGAGAGACAGAGAAACAGACGAACAGATAGACAGAGGAAAAGAGAGACTGAGAGAGATAGAGGGAGAGAGAGACAGATAGAGGCAGAGAGAGACTGAGAGAGAGGCAGGGAGAGAGAGACAGAGAGAGACAGAGGGAGAGAAAGAGACTGAGAGAGAGAGAGAGACAGAGCGAGAGAGAGACAGAGAGAGAGTGAGAGAGAGACAAAGGGAGAGACAAAGACAGGCAGAGAGAGACATAGAGAGACAGAGGGCGGGAGAGAGAGAGATAGAGAGAGAGAGAGACAGAGGACAGAGAGAGAGAGAGAGAGAGAGAGAGAGAGAGAGAGAGAGAGAGAGAGAGAGAGAGAGAGAGAGAGAGAGAGAGAGAGAGAGAGAGAGAGAGAGAGAGAGAGAGAGAGATCCAATAAACTGAACCAGATGCGGGTTTGTAACTCTACCCAACTATCAGTCGACAGAGACTCTGATGAAACAAGAAACGCATATATAATCATGGTTTATTACACAAAGGATATAGAATTTACAAATCTTTTGGTGCTATAAGTTTCAAGTTAGGCACAGATCATACTGAGCTAAAAAACTTCACGTATTTTAGAACTCGAGTGTTGTTTGTGAAACATTAGAGATAAGAAATTATATTTTTCCAGTGGCACAGAAAGAAAAGATCAACGGGCATTCAACAAATGAAATCAAATCTCTCACACAGTTACGTCAAATATTCGGCCATCATTTTTAACAAGTAAAACGCATATAATTTTTCGTGTTTACTTAGCTGGCTATAGGAACACGATAAACAGAAGGAATAAACACAATTCCCTAAAATGCAAATGACTTCCACTATTGCAGTACACAATATATGCTAAATATTGTGTCCGTGGCCACTAGCACTTTTACCTTGCAAACCACATGAACATTTTTTCAGCTTTATATAAGAGCACGATAAATACAAGGAATAAATAAAATTCTTCAAAACACAAAAGATTTCAAAAACTCCCTGAAAATATAGAGCAACTTAAGTATGCAGATGGTAACGGCAACATGTAGGTGCTACGGTACATAAAGTTTTCAAAGAATCAAGCAGTGTTGCCAAAGTCCTGAGAGAGATTTATGGGACTTGCGATCAATTTAAAACAACTTGTGTTGCCTCGAAACGTCATAGTAAACATCGCAGAATGATAGTTACAAAAGATGTTATATCAAATCAGAGAATCGAGAAAGAAAACACCTATACACACACTGCTATCCTCGTAAGTAGTTGATCTGAAGAACTAGTAACAAGAGATCCTCTATACCACAGATTTCCTGGAAACAGGTCTCTGTAGACTTACCTGGAATATGGTCACACGCGGTTACAGTAAAGCGACACAAACATTCTACTGAGTGTATAGTATTCTTAAGAACTAGAATTATATAATCTTGATCATGTAAAAATGTAAAATTAGATTGAATGAAGGTGATTTCTAGCTCTAATCCCTGCAGAAATCTATTAACCCTGATTTTGGGATGTTGTACGTTTTCAACATTACTATAAGCAATTCAACAAATAAACAAAGCTTAAAGCTTTGTGTCATAAAATGAGAAAATCTGACGCATCAAGATGGGATGGCTTTTTTTTCTATTTGCTGTCTCAAAATTCATTTACCCTTTATTCAACATTCCCCATTGAACGTACAAAATAACTTTTCCTCCTCCACTTTTTATTTTATTCATTTATAGCCCAGCTTTCGTCCACTTTTTATTCGACAAATCAGTTATTCAAATTTTCGATTGTTTTAAAATCCGCAGCATCACTAATTAAACGATTGGTTAATCTTCATACTGATGTCAGCTACATACAAGGTTATATAAAACAGTTATGAAAACGATTATTGAATTGATAATAACAATCTTACTTAATAATAGTAGTAGTGATAATAATAATAATAATAATAATAATAATAATAATAATAATAATAATAATAATAATAATAATAATAATAATAATAATGAAAATAATTATAATAATAATAATAATAATAATAATAATAATAATAATAATAATAATAATAATAATAATAATAATAATAATAATAATAATAATAATAATAATAATAATAATAATAATAATGAAAATAATTATAATAAAAATAATAACAATATAAGTAATAGTTGTAATAGCAGTAGTAATAGTGGTAGTGGTAGTAGTAGTAGTAGTAGTAGTAGTAGTAGTAGTAGTAGTAGTAGTAGTAGTAGTAGTAGTAGTAGTAGTAGTAGTAGTAGTAGTAGTAGTAGTAGCAGTAGTAGCAGTAGTAGTAGTATTTGTAGTAGTAGTAGTAGTAGTAGTAGTAGTAGTAGTAGTAGTAGAAGAAGCAGCAGCAGCAGTAATAGTAGCAGCAACAGCAGCAGCAGCAGTAGTAGTAGTAGTAGTAGTAGTAGTAGTAGTAGTAGTAGTAGTAGTAGTAGTAGTAGTAGTAGTAGTAGTAGTAGTAGTAGTAGTAGTAGTAGTAGTAGTAGTAGTAGTAGTAGTAGTAGTAGTAGTAGTAGTAGTAGTAGTAGTAGTAGAAGTCGTAGTAGTAGTTATAGTGAGATGAATAACAATAAGGATGATACACTAAAACAATAATCATAGTATTAATTAGTATAATAATATTGATAAGAACAAAAAAAAAAAGCAAAGAGAATAATTTTACCGATAGCAAAGCTTTAAAAAGATGTAGGCAACAGAAAACTATATAAAAGAGGAGAATCAATGTTCTTGAGAAACACATTACGACTATATTGTTACGCTTTAAAGTGTGATTAAGGTATACAGTATTTACACAACCACCACCACCACCACGAGTGCAGTACATTATACTCATAAAAATGTTTTATAAGCTGCGGCAAATTCATAAATGTAATGAAACATAAAACTGATCAAAGAATTACATCTTTAAATAATTTTTTTTTGAAATTTTTGACTAATGTGGAAGCTAAATTTAAAACTAAGTACATTTTATAATGGTCGCTGAGGAAAATAAGATGTCTTAGACTTTTTGCTATTTAAGTACAAAATACTCAACAGGAGGAGTGGTTGAAAAAGAAGAATTTGTTGATTTCTTGTTTTATTTTTCTCCCTTTTGAACATTTCGTTGGATCAGAAATGATTTGTTTGATTACTAAAAACAAAAAGAAAGCAAAAAAAAAAAAAAATAATAATAAATAGCATATGGAGTCAAAGATATAGAGATTTAAAAAAGTAAAAAACATACGCATGACGACATTTTAAAACTTTTATATGACATGCTCATTTATATTCATTATATTTTTCTTTTAAAGAAAAAGAAAATAATGGTTCACAACATAGCTAGATTTGTGCAACATTTAATAAATTTTTGTCATCTTTGAATGGAACTAGGAACAGATACACACAGATACATACGCAAACACACACACACACACACATGAACACTAAAATTAACCTTAGGGTTCTATAGAAATACAAATTTCGTCGCATTGAAATACCCAGTGCTGGTGATTGTGTGCTTTGAAAAAAAAAACAAAACAAAAAAACAAAAACCCATCCATGCCAGTGCAGAGCGGCTATGGTGCAGCTATCTTCAATCATGTCATGTTAGAGATGCTAATCTGGTGAGTCAAACACCTGATCGCTGCTAGACACTTCAAACCACGCTAATGTGTAAGATCGAAAGTTAAACAAGTAGACGGGCTAACTGTCATTAACAAGTGGCGAAAACCATAGAGACTTGAAGATAAAAAGGAGGGGGGGGGGGGGAAAGGGAGTTATTTAAACGACGAACTTGAGATCAAGAAAAGTGATTTCATGGAGAGGTATTGGGAACTCAAAACACAAAATTAATGTACAAGAGGCCTGTCTCTAGCCCACAGCGCGTACTCGGCGCCAGATACTTGTACTTCCACCCGCATCTGGAGTATCCCATGACATGGACTCAGATATGGGTTGCGAACGAGGGCAGGGATACGTGTGCTGCTAGGGACAGGAGCAGTGTCAAGGGTAGGTGTAGGATGAAGTTATGATCCAAGTTATGATTATTGCTAGGGGCAGGAGCAGGGTTAGGGGTAGGTGTAGGATTAAGTTATGATCCAAGTTAAGATTATTGTTAAGGGTAGGTGTAGGATTATGTTATGATCCAAGTTAAGATTATTGTTAGGGGTAGGAGCAGGGTTAGGGGTAGGTGTAGGATTAAGTTATGATCCAAATTAAGATTATTGTTAAGGATAGGTGTAGGATTATATTATGATCCAAGCTAAGATTATGGGTAAGGGTAGGTGTAGGATTATGTTATGATCCAAGTTAAGATTATTGTTAGGGGTAGGAGCAGGGTTAGGGGTAGGTGTAGGATTAAGTTATGATCCAAGTTAAGATTATTGTTAGGGGTAGGTGTAGGATTAAGTTATGATCCAAGTTATGATTATTATTAGGGGTAAGATATTGGTTTTTGGTTTGCGTTTGGATTTTGTATCTTCATATCTTCAACCGCCTTTTAATAAAATGGAACTTTCAGAAAAAAAAAAAAAAAAAGAAAAGCAAAAAAAAAAACAACAACTGGCATTGGCCACTGAGGCTCATGTTCATCCAGAAAAAAAAGTTACAGAATTCTCCATTAGTAGAAATGTCACGTGCCCACTGGTCATGTAGAAGAAGCAATCTGCTGGTTGCACGTCGAGTGGGATAGTGTCAACTCTGCTGGATTAGGCTAATCTGCCATTCAATGACAGGGATAGTGTCAACTCTGCTGGATGAGGATAATCTACCATTCAATGACAGGGATAGTGTCAACTCTACTGGATTAGGATAATCTGCCATTCAATGACAGGGATAGTGTCAACTCTGCTGGATTAGGATAATCTGCCATTCAATGAGAGGGATAGTGTCAACCCTTCTAGACTAGCATATTATACCATTTCACTAGAAGGATTGTGTCAACCTACTTAACTAGATTAGCATATCTAACATGAGATGCGTAAACTTGACTTTTCCTTTTAGACTTACTTGCACTTAGGATATCCACTGGGTCAATGAAAACTTAAGGTGGAGAAAAGAAGATGGGAAGAAAAAAAAAATTAAACATGAAAATGAAAGTTATCATTAGAAAGCAACAGATAAATTGGATCACAATAAACAAAAGCGTCTACAGTAACAACAACAACAACAACAACAACAACAACAACAACAACAACAACAACAACAACAACAGAAACAACAACATTAACTACCACAACAACCAAATCAACGATTCAGTTCATTTGTATATACATTCCATTTAAGTCGAACCTTGATTAACATCACTCTTCGATTTATCAGAATTATGAGTTTAAAAGAAGTTTAGGTTATAAAAGTAGAATTTTTCTAAATTGTGAAATTAAAATGTATGCGACGTCACGAAATGGATCAGCTGAAAACTAAAGCATGTTACTCTTCAACTCGCGACATGTTACTCTTCAACTCGTGACATGTTACTCTTCAAATCGTGACAAGTTCCTCTTCAACTCGTGACATCTTACTCTTCAACTCATGACATGTTACTCTTTTACTCGTAACATTTTACTTTTCAACTCGTGACAAGTTCCTCTTCAACTCGTGACATCTTACTCTTCAACACATGATATCTTACTCTTCTACTCGTAACATTTTACTCTTGAACTCAGGATATATTAATCTTCAACTCGCCACATGTTACTCTTCAACTCGTGGGATGTTACTCTGCAACTCGTGACACGCTCCTCTTCAATTCGTGACATATACACTGTAGCATAATGCGGAACTTGAAATTTAACGAGAAAAATTAGATGCTCGGAAAAAATTAGAAATCTCTGGCAACACTCTGAGCATAAGTCTAGCTCGCCAAACGTTTTTGCTACTTTATTTCTGCTTCAGTTTATAGTATTTTATGATAGAAAGTGTGAATTCTATCATTTGTTTTGTTAGTATCGAACAAGCAGTCCGAGAAAGTTTGGAAAGAATGTTTCCATCTAAGTCCACATATCCACGTTAAACCGTTGTCATGAGAGGACAACTTTTTTCTGGCCCAATATTTCTAAAGTCAAAAGTGAATACTTGTTTCAGATTTCGCACTATTTCAAGCCTGATTAGTGGTTCAGTTGCTTATGATCGACACAATGGGTGCGTCCGGACTTACATTACCAGTTCTTCAGATAAGTCAAACAGTGAAAGCAACACAACAAAGTTAATGACACAATGCGTGCGTCCGGACTTACATTACCAGTTCTTCAGATAAGTCAAACAGTGAAAGCAACACAACAAAGTTAATGACACAATGCGTGCGTCCGGACTTACAGCATCAGTTCTTCAGATAAGTCAAACAGTGAAAGCAACACAACAAAGTTAATGACACAATGGGTGCGTCCGGACTTACAGCACCAGTTTTTCAGATAAGTCAAACAATGAAAGCAACACAACAAAGTTAATGACACAATGCGTGCGTCCGGACTTACAGCACCAGTTCTTCAGATAAGTCAAACAGTGAAAGCAACACAACAAAGTTAATGACACAATGGGTGCGTCCGGACTTACAGCACCAGTTCTTCAGATAAGTCAAACAGTGAAAGCAACACAACAAAGTTAATGACACAATGCGTGCGTCCGGACTTACAGCACCAGTTCTTCAGATAAGACAAACAGTGAAAGCAACACAACAAAGTTAATGACACAATGGGTGCGTCCGGACTTACAGCACCAGTTCTTCAGATAAGACAAACAGTGAAAGCAACACAACAAAGTTAATGACACAATGGGTGCGTCCGGACTTACAGCACCAGTTCTTCAGATAAGTCAAACAGTGAACGCAAGACATCAACATGAATGACACAATGGGTGTGTCCGGACTTACAGCACCAGTTCTTCAGATAAGTCAAACAGTGAACGCAAGACATCAACATGAATGACAGATAAACGAGAAATCTAAGTTTAACAATGGGAAATACGACATGAAATAAAAATGCCACATTAAAAGAGGAGGTCTTGAATTTTGGGGTTGCTGCAAGAAATTATGTAATGAAGATTAAAACCATTGGATTTAATGGAGGTGATGGATATTGACCAATAGAACAGAAGAGTTTCCGTTTTGAAGAATAATAGAGAATTGATTTTTGAAATTATGGTTACCTTACGGAAAGATAAAATACTCTGCAAAAGTTAATTACAAAAGCACCAATTTCATTTAATCTGTGAAGAGAAATTATTTTAATGATTAGGGGAACAAGGATTTTCCACATTTTAAAAACACAGAGGAAAATTTTTAGACATTTATTGTTATGATTCATTTGATTCCTATCCTTAATTCTATTTTATATTGTAGTTTTTAAAACCAAAAACATATATCGACGATAAAATACATTAAGTTCAGTGCACAGACGTTTTGGCAGAGCTTGGTGTTTTGTTTAGATAGCGACACTTCCTGGAAGAGGAAGAGGTCTGTGTATCAGAGTAGACTAGTTTGTTTCGCTTCTACATCGTAACGTTTCGACTTCTTAGCTCGGCCTCGACATATGTTATACCATGGGTTCTCCTGGCCATTGCTCTCCTTGCCGTTCTCTGGTGAGGGAGTCACGGTGATCTCCAGCTCCTGCTCCTCTTTCTTGTCGTATTTCTGGCAGGGAGACACAATAATTTCGAGACGTTACGTGTTGCTTCTGTGCGGTTGTTTCTGTCATGACTTAAAAAGATTATATATCGGCAATGTGATATTGGGAAATAAGGCGTATCATGATGAACCAAAATCAAGAGCATGTCATGATTAGATTTGGAATGATTTTTGAAGGTAAAAGAACATTTGTATGCCTTGAGAAAATTCGTTCAAATAAAGTGAGAACATGTCCTACAATGATAACTGCATTATATCTTTATTATATTCTGGCTGAAAACACGCATGGTAACCTTGTATCTGGTTTACGTTGCACTGATTGACCTACATTAAGTTTGTGAACTATTTCTTTGAAAAGTAAAAAGCCCTGCTATGATTACATGAACTCCTAAATATTATCTAGAAGAGCAACACATGGCCATGTATTGGCATTGGCAGACATAGATTAAAAAAAGGCTAAAACAAGAAGAAACAAGAAATACAACTATTGAGCATGATTATAGGATTCGGTATCTACCTGAAGCAGATTTTCGACCGCCAAACCATAAGAAACTGATCCTGTTTAAAGCATAGACCTGCGTAGTGAATCCCAGCAAAAATAATAGTTTCAGCCTTTTATCAAAGACACTTTTTGAACGCACTCTGTTTAGCGTCGAACAATTTGCTAGGTCGATCTTGTAAGAAAGTACTCATAAATTACTAATTTGAAAAAAAAGTAAATAGAATGACTGACCTGTTCCTTTTTCAATTATGAAACAAATACTCATAGAATCGAATACTCGGTTACTTACCCCTTCGTGGACGATACCGAATCTGAGAAAATCTCTTATCTTTGTGGGTAGACACGGTATGAGAGTCTCAAACACTGGACAGATGAGGCGAGGGTCAAGGCTGCGAGGGTCAGTCGGACCTGGACACAAATGGACAAACACGTGATGAAATGAATGCGTCATACTCGAAAATATGTCAGGTTTTAGTCACGTCAAGCAGGGCAGGGCTGAGTGTAGTAGTTACCATATTAAACGTGAGCCGATGTTATGGTTAGAATGGGAGGAGACCATCAAGTTCTTGAAAATTTTGATATTGAAGATTTGAGGGTAAAAGGTTGAAGATATTAACTAGAGAAGGGGGGGAGGGGGGGAGGAAAGGGGGGGGAGGGAAGAGGGGCAGCGCTATTTTGTTTGCTAACTCTATGAACTGTTGACATTCACATCAATTTCATTGTTTCTAAACATAAAATTTGATAAAAGATTGATGTATGACTGGTTCTAAATAAGAATAAAGCAGGGAAGTTTCTAGGGACCTTTTTGGAGGTGACCCCCCAGAACTTTTCAAACTCCTCAAATATATAATGCACCATTCATAAAGGTCTATCCGAGTTTAGAAAAATCAGAAAACCACGTTTTTATTTTAACTTACAAGTGTGGGACCAATAACAACAACAACCAATTAAAAAAAGAAAAGAAAACCGTTCTTGAAATGGGTTTGTGTAAAGGTTAGCTTAGTGTTTAGACTAACCTCTCGAAGGTTTTAATATGGAAGTCTTTTTAAGAGCCTTAAACAGATCATTTGATCTAGATTTAGAATCAAGTCTCAAGTTTAGGTTTGGGTTTGGAATCTTTTCCAATGTACAACATGTGTATGATTTAAAATAATATACCTTATATTAATTATGTAGACTGCCTAGCCTCTTTCTAAAATTAAAGCGAATTCATAAAAAAACACACATACAAATATCTGCAGCAGCAAAGCAAAATAGCACGAGCCATAGTTTCAGGGATGTCGCTAGCAAAACTCTTCAGAATGGAAATAAGATGTCAAGTTCATCTAGGACCTGGCATCCACGCCTTAATTAAACGACTGAGAAGTGTTACAACTGACCCAACATAGGAACTGGACTCATTAGAATGGCACAACAACTGTTTCAGGTTACCCGACCCTGGCAGACAATAGAAGCGATAGATGCCGGGGAGGTATTAACATCTTCTGTAACCAACAAGGCCTCACACTGACATACGGGTTTATACCTCCTGCTTCCATCTGCATCTGAGTCTTCTTTCCAAAACCAAAAAACCACAGCTCTCGCTAGTCCTTGTACGACAGCTGCTGCTGATAGCTTTACGACGCCAATACGATAATGAGCGAAGTCTCTTCCTTTGCGAAGTCTTTTGTCTTTTGTCCCGTACCTCTTTTGACTAATACGAGAGATTGTAAAACATTATAGAACGCTCCAAATCCCTGAACGAGATCTTTATCAGAGTACCAATCGAGTCATGCTAGATGAATGCCCACATATCTAGCTGGCAGCACTTATAGTTGACCTTATAGGCTTAGCCTTTCAGTAAATGTCATATTAATCAAGCCAATCCCCCGTATTAGACACTCCTCTATCATAAAACCAGCCATGACTCATTAACATAAATATTTTATTGGGATTATTTCAATACAAAGTGCAATTTTTATGTCATATTTATTTCTCAATAGTTGCACAAATTTAGAGGGTTTATTCTTTCCTCATCCTATTCCCAGTGGCACTCAGAGGTTTCAGCTTTAGAAACATAACACAATTCTGCACGGGATAAAACTGGCAACTGTGCAGAGTGCGGGCAGTTTAACTTCACTTGTGACAAAGATAAAAGCAAACACTTGAACAATCGCTAGGCGCTAACCTTACCCGCAATTAAATAAAAAAAAAATAATGCAAAATAAAAACTGTGGCAAAACTGAGGACCACACTGAGCCTTTGAACTGTGACCCCCCACAATGATTAAGTAAGACGAACATGCTGACAATTTGGACTTTTCCCTCTCCCCTTTGTAAACACTTATGAATATGCCTGATTATCTATGACAGCAGCTGGGACAAAACTGTGGAATTTTCCGACTTTCTGGACTATAACCCCACTTACTTGTGCATGTGTTAAAACAGGGGAAAATACTCTTCTACACGTGGGCTATGCCACACAACATCTGGGATACAAATTTAATGACTCAACGAAAACGTTCTCAGTTTCCGGGTCATAATCCTAAAGAGAAACGAAACTGACTGAAGTGCCAACTGCCTGGACTACAATTTACCAAGAGACAAAATTCTTGATTATCTCTGGTCCATGAACGATCACTTCACGCGTGGTAAGTAAGACATGGAAATCTTTCCTCATCCCATCTGACAATGAATTTACTTGCAAAACAAGAC